>JAPYYW010005491.1:0-16038 GCA_030522545.1 Cremastinae sp. A BG-2022a
AGAGATGTGCAAAATTTTAAGAAGGTTTACCATCTAGATTTCAAGATATTTAGGATTGAAAATCGCAATATTTAACATGGGCTCTTATGGGAGAGCACTAAAAATAGATATTTGTAACACTAAATATCTCAATTTCTCCGTGGTAAAATCTTTTAAAATTTGATATGCATATCCATAACGTATCAAATAATGACTGTACCAATTTTCAACAAATTCCTAAATAATCGATAAAACTATAGAACTACCTTAAAAGTAAATACTAAATAGAAAATGAAATTTCATGAAAGAGAAGAGAAAGAGATATTGGAAGAATCTTATATTTCGATTTATCATTTACCAGAATTTGGGAGAGTAAAAAATAATAAGATCCAAGTTTCGAGAGACACCCGCAAGTGTTCGTAGCGAGTGCAAATGAAGGGAAACGGGAAGGTCGACGGGACCGAGAGACGCGTGTCTACGAAAGATTATTAAAAAAAAAGGCGTACGAGTCCCCAAGCGATTTCTCACGGTGTACATACAAGAATGTGCACTCCGCAAACCATACGATATATTCTATTCCTCACAGTCTCATATCGTATATGCGTATACCGGGAATAAAGCTGAGACGAGAGAGATCCCCTGGATACAAAACGAATAATGCGCGAAGAAAGTTTTGATCCTCTCGCTCTCCATCTCTCTTTTTCCTCTCTTTTAAACATAAGAATAAAAGTTTGTACTTTCTTTTCACCCGAGCATCCGAAGGTCATTAACGCGAGATCTCGCGGCCCGCGATCCCCAACGTTGTCGTAATTACAAACTCCGGGAGGATAATTAAAAGACTGCGCGAGCTCGGATGCGTGCATACATTTTTCAAGGAACGAGGCTCGCTGGCAGATATTCGCGTTAATAATAAATATAAAATCGAGCGGGTTACGGCATATTCGAAAGAAAAAAAGTCAAAAAAAAAAAGAAGTCAAAAGATATGATTATAGCAATGGCTTATTTTCATCGAAAAATTTCTTCAATTATTTTTTTAATGAGCGAACATTTCTCGACCAAGATTCGAAATAGTCTCGAAACCGGACTAGAATCAGAAAAAAAAGATTTCGTATGCAAAAGAATCGTATATTCTCGTTCCAAGCAGTCGCCGAAGGAACTATCTTCCGACTCGTTCTCCGCGCGAATGGATTCACGAGTTTAGAAAAGAACGAAGACGACCTCCAGGGTTTCTAGCTCGAGCGAGAAAAAATACAATAGAATTACATATCCTAATAAGCACGCAAAAACGCAGAAGAAAAAAACATGGGGACGGAAGAAAATTTTCATGTAAAAAACTTGCGCGTTTCCTTAGAAATAATTTTCACTATAGTACACGACAGATCATTTGATAGAAAATTAGAAAGAAATTATTTTCTCAGCACTGAGAAGCATTTTTGCAAAATTTTCGATGTAAGATTTAGATTAAAAAATTTTTATCGTTTAATTAGGCTGATGAATATTCATTTATCCGTTTTATCATAGCAAAAAATATGTATATGTAATTATCATTTTTCAATTATTATGAAGCAAAGATACATATGAATGATTTTATGAAAAATTAAGTTCAATTTAAATATTTAAAAAACAGCTTTTTATTTCAAATGAACAAAAATTAAATTAAATCTATTCAAAAGTTGGTCCGTGTGTAAATTACAAAGTAAAATCGTCGCTTAAATATTTTGGGACAGGATTATACTTCTCAAATCATAGATCTTTTTTAGCATCGAAAAAAATTTATATAAAATTTAAAGAAGCTTTACCAAGTATAAATTGAGATATATTTTTTTTAATTACACCTTTTAACATAAAAATATACGGGAGATTAAAAAAGCGACGATATACAATGTATGTCTCGATATTTACTCAGTAAAACTTCATAAAATTCTTACTCAAATGTTATTGATGTGACGTTAAAGAAAATATATATGTGTAAATTTTCAAGTAGTAGTTTCTGTATAATCATAAGGAATGTGTTTAAACGAAAAAGCTTAAAAACATGTATATTTCAAAAGTTTAACATTTTAATAAGGACAAATAATGATGAATTTTTAAAATCGATCGTGAAATAATGTGAATAGCACGGCGAAATTTCAGTTCTAAAAAACTATTTTTGTATCTTTTACGAATTATTATGTACAGAAAAATATATGATATTTGTCATTAAATATCTTAACTTCTGTACGGTAAAATAACCTTCGAAAAATTGGCACACATGTACGTATGGCGTTAAAGAAAGTTTATGCAGAATTTTAATAAAATCTATGGACGCTTATTTTACAAAGGTGATGCCGTAGATCCCACAGTCACTTGGAAAACGTGATTGGTTAAAAAATCTTTCATTCTTTGTTTATTAGAATAATATTTGTTCGGCCCATGCAGTCTATTGGCAAAAATGGGCTAATCTTTGGATTTTGACGAAATATCAATAGTTTGCATTTTTGAGTGAATCGCCTTTTGCAGCTATCTCTCTCGCACTCACGTGTCACGGAATTCCCATAAAGAAACATGGATCTTCTCAGTGCCAACGAGACAACTACCTCCAAGAAATTTCATCGCAAAGAATATTGACGAGTTAAAAACAAAAAACAACTTCGAGGTTTTTATTTTTTATATTTATAAATTTTTAGTTTTTTAGTTTTTATTTTAAAACGTCGAGGTTTTTATTTTTTTGAATAAAAATAGAAACGTCCATCATCGACGAATACGTCTTCGATCGAATATTTCGATCCTGGGGTTACCGAACCACATCAGGAGGCTCAGCAAAAAAAAAAAAAAAAGAAAAAAAAAGAGGAAGAACGAACACGACGGAACGATCCCGAAGAATTCCAGCACGCCCCACATTCTCGGATCGTTTGTACCAGAATCGATCTCGCACCGTATATACAAAAGCGTGCTCAATCATACACGTTATTGAACCATAAAGAAAAACGATGGAGCCGGGATCGTCATTAATTTTCCATCTCGCTCCCATTACGTGGGAATTACATAATAACATCGATATATACGCTATGGAGAAAACTCTACTTCCGTATTTAACGGCGGCTCTTGTGTAATATATATCCGTAGAGGCACGTGTACGAGCGGTTTCTCGTCGTAGCTCGGCCGCTGCCAAGGGGAGAGACCGGGACGTTCCGTTGAGACTGTGCGCGCATGTTGTTTAAATTACACCAGCGCGATATATGAGAAAACGATTGGACGGGGAGAGGAGTGGGAGAGGTGGGGGAAGTGTCCGCGCGGGTACATATCGCGCACGTAACCTCAAAGCGTGTCCTCCGCGGCTCAACAGAGAGGTATCGTGCACGAGCTCGTCCTCTCTTCGTAGCCACTGCATTCCAAGGGCTGCCCAAACTAAATCCTACATCTTGCCCGTATACGTATACATTATGTATATTTATATATTATGAAGCCCGTCGGTACGCGTTGTACGTTGGCGCGGTGTTGACGCACACGCTCGCCGGCAGCGTGTGCGTCAACACGGGAGTCCTCCGGAGGCTTTCTCCGCTACTTTTCAGTGTCCGAGAGAGCGCCCGAGAGAGCTATATACACACACCACAGGCACAGACAGGCCCCTGCTGCGGTCCCGTACCCCTCCCCGCCCCTCAAATCTCGGTACACCTTCCCTATCGAGCGCTTTATAACTATACACCGCCAGCAAAAAGGCCATCGATATGTTTCTCCACGGCCCCCGCTATTTATAAATCCGTTCGACATCCACACAGGAATGTACTTTTTTTTCCCTTCCTAATACCGTTTACCTCTCCCTGCTCGTGGAATTTCTAACGAGAATATTGCCTTCTGCGTGTGTCTTCGGAAATGATCATTTTGCCCATACTTTTATCCTTTCTCCGATCGTTGCACCTTTATCGCGATTGCTCTTACATTTCTAGGATGCTGGACAATGTATCTCGCATTACGCGCCCGATGAAATTTAAAAAAAAACACGTCCGCTGCCACTGTTTTCGTGTACGTGACGTTAGAGGCGCTCGTCCTCGGGAGTTTGGCACTTATTCTTTTTCCAGTCCCCTTTTCTGCTCCGCAGAGTCTCGGGTTCACGCGTACACGCACACATACGCGCATGAGCCTGTGCGACAACCGGTTGCACCGCTAACAATTATTCGAGGGCTCGAAAACCTGACCATAAAAATATGTTGGATCGATGGCATCCCGATCGGGCATCGCGCCCCCTTTGTTCATTCACACCGTCGCGAATTCATAAAAATACACGCTGCTCCTCAACCCCGAGCACGTTTCGCGTACTGCGTATATACATTTATAAATATATATACATTTTTATCGAGTACGTATTTACGAATGTATACACGCGCATCGGCGTTTTTAGCCGCTGAAAGAATTATACATCTTTCGAAATAGCGGTTAGTATGCCGGAGTGATTAAGTTGTATTATCGTGTGCTCTCTTTGTATATGCGTATCGGTATGCAATATCTCTCTTTAAACGTCTCTCATCGATATTTGTATACGACACCTCGCGATTCGGAGTCGATTAATCAATAACGAATAATCAATAATCAATCATTTGGCATTGCAATGCCAAAACAAATAGCGCATCGTATTTTATCGATAGTTCTTGTTTGTTTCGGACGCTCTTGTTGCGATCGATTCGATCAACGAGCAAAACTCTTCGAACGGCCAAGTATCGTTGTTTCAATGTTGCTAACTTTTAACATCTTCAGACATTATTTTTCTACGTTGAATATGAGGAAAAATATATTTAAATTTTCGAATTAATGATGTTGATGTGTAATCAAAGGTGGCGCGCCGACTTACCGTTGTTTCGTGTTAAATCTCTGGCAGGTGGATAAACATTTGTACTAGAAAACACACGCAATAACTGACACAATGTATCTGTATGAGACACAACTGACACAATGTATATGTATCTTGTTTAAGAAAAAGAATCAAAATGTATGACGCTCGAAACATTCAAGGTCAAGTGCAGCACCCTTGAAGAACATTGACGAAAGAAAAAATCCACGAAACACTCGCGATACAGTCACATTTTTCGGCAAATCATAAAAATAAACATCACTCGTACCGATCACTCAACATTTTCCGTGGGCATCACTTCGCGTTTCGATCTCTCTTTCGTACACATTACACTGTGTTTTTAATACATAAAATCGTTTTTCAAAGTCGCGACCGAAAGTAAATTTTTAATGGAATAGTGAGGATGAAAGGGAGGAGAAAAAAAAACGAAACGATAAACAGCGTGTCGAGGCTGCCGAATCTTAAGGTTGTCAGCAGCCCCCTCACAAATCACTGATCTTCTTCGGATAAATCACCAGTTGGATCGTATGTGTCGATACATATTGTCCGTAGCGAGAATGCGCCGACGTTGCTGCTTTTCGGCAGCTGTCAATTATCAAACTACAGAAAGCGCAGAATGGGGCACAGTGGCTCCAGCCGTAAGACGGCGTATACTCGCTGCAGCATCTCTTTCTCCGGGTCCAGCGCCCGGTTACGAATCGCAGCGAACGTAAAAGAATTTTTTTCCGATTTAGCGGGAATTTTATGGTACAGGAGACGCCACCTGTGAAAATTCGTCGGAAGCCCGTGACAACGTCGGTAATTTATCAGTAATAGAAAAAAAGCGCGACATCTCGTAACAAAGATGCAAACTAATTATGAAATTGGCACAGATAATGAACGCGCGAAAGGGTTGTAGAAAAATCAAAGCGAAAGCGTGATCTTTTCATGAAAAATAATATTATCTCACTCGCGAGCTCCAAATTCCATTTTTCTATCATTGCTTTCGATAAATACGTGAAAATATTGAGAATACATTCTCATATCGACTAATTTCAGTGAGAAAATTGCAACGATGATATAGACAACGAATTCGGAAGACCCAATAAGAATCACAGTTCCCGTGTATTGAAATACATATGAGTTAGATTTCGGTAGGTTGAATGCGGAAAAATCAAGCAACCAAGCAGATGTCGCTAGCATCGATCCTTCATGGACTTTCACACGAACTTTGCGTTTGCAGTGTTCGCACACACTTGGAATTTGGGATACTATTCCTCTTGCTCGCATGCAACCATAGACTGCGCCTCGTGCAGTTCAGCAGTTCTGCTGTACTAAACGAGACCCTGAATTATAGAAAGAGATAACATGTGTTCCGTGCAGTTGCTGTATCCTTGTCTGATACACCAGAAAATCTTTGCGGATTGGTCGAAACAAAATCTTCGCTGATAAAGAGAGAGACACTATACGCAAAAATTGTCTCTTTCTAAAGTTTACAGGGTATCTGTACCAACTGCGCAGTCTATACTTTATCGTCTATGCATGTAACTGCGCAGTTTGTCTCTCTTACTCTCATAAAATTAATAGGACAACGGCCTATTTGGATAAATTCCACCTTCACCGCAATGAACACCAATCGACGACTCAGCGTAGTGCTCACTTATCCCTACTCAACTCTGTTACTCTCTTGCTCTTATTAGGGTAAACGCGATGGGTTATGATCATGCGTTCTCCCTTCAACGCATTTCTTCTCTTGAATTCTTTATTCAGTAAACGGGAAAAAAATGTATATACGACAAGCAAATACATTAGACTGATTAAAAAAAATGACAAATTATTTGACGTTGACACACAAGCCTATAAAAAAAATTTTTGCAGAGCGTTAAATTTTCTACAAAAATGGGCATTGTATAAGCATATAGAGCGTTAAATTTCTACAAAAATTTATGGGCATATATGTATATTACTTTATTGAGAGATGAGAGCAAGAGGGATTTATATATAATTTTTGGATTAGCCCAAGTGCCCGACTCCCCGTAATGCAGGTATGGTAGAAATTCGCTACAGAAACGCCGCGCACACAATCGAACTTTTCGACGGTGGCGCCATCAGTCGGACGTTGGGGGAAATAAAAAGTTGGCTTGAATGCGCCCTATAGAACTGACCCTTCTCGGGTCTTCTGAATTCGTTGGTATCGACGTGTTGCTGACGCAAATGTCAAGCGTTCGTTCGATTTCCGACGGAGTGTTGTTTTCAAGTTCGCGATAAAGAAGAAAAGCGAGGGAGAGGACGAGCCCCGGAGTGCGAGTGCGATGAGGCAGGCCGAAATGGAAGTTCAGATGCAGTGCAAAGGTAGGAAATAAAAACGCCTCCCGCGGTTCTTCGGCGAAAAAAAAACACAGCCAATCACACGGTCCAGTTCGCTTTTCAACCCATCACTTCGATGTCAAGCTCACACGCTTGTGCCAATGTGTACTTTAATTCCCCTCGGTCAAATTTTACCCATTAAACAAGTGTATGTTTTGTTTCGGACGCTCAGTCTCATTGCGGAACTGCGTAGCATTCGCCTTGTGCAAAACATACACCAATAATAGAAACGTCGTCTTCCGTGTGTACTCGAGAGAGGGAGCGTCGTGAGCTTTACAATAATGTCATAAAACGTGTTTTGAGTCATGTTTATAATCAGTATCGACTCTTTTTCCCCGTGCAATGTTTTTTCGCGATACATATTTTTTATCCTCCTTATTGTCACGTATCCTCGGCTCGCGAACGAGTCGAAAAAAAAGCAAAAGACTGCATTCGCGGTGCTTCAAAAGCAAATTGATCATTTAAAACAGGAACGTTAGAAGGAAAAATACCTGTACGTTGAAGATGCGAGCGCGGTTGAAATAAAAGGCTTTTTTTTTCATTCCGTCATTAGCATAAAAAGCCAGTTTTTTTTAGGGTTATCACGGAGCGCGATTTTTAACGACGCATTTCTTTTTTGCCTCACTCGAAACACTGTTAATGTTTTTCAGCGGAAATAAATAAAGGTTATTTGCAAATGTTTGTATAGAGAACGAAATTAATGCACGGCTGATTATTTTATTTGCGAGTTATACAAAAACGATACGACCCATATGAAAAGGTATAAAAAGATCGCGCCAGAATCAGGAAGACGATGGATAACCAAAAGATCGTTTAGTAAATACATTATACGCTCGCTATACGCGTATATTCAATGTCGAGAGCACGTTATGTAGAATTAAACTATTGACATGTTTCTCGTAAGGACTCTGTTTCGTCGAGGCATGAATCAAGGTGAAAATAAGAGTCAAGCATCGTTTATTGCCTGATATTATTTACGATCTACAAATTGCGCATATACGTCTTTAAACGCTCATCGTTTCAATTCTGAAATTGAATTATACGTAGAACGTCGAGCGATCTGGACTTTTCCACGAAAAGAGACGAGAAATATCATTTACCGTAACCACATTGTCAAATAAATGCAAAAAGTAGATTTTCTCGTAAATGTAAAACGTGAAAAGATATACAAAAACAAGAAAAAATTCGTTTCTTTTTAGTAAAATTTTATTAAGGAGGTTGGCTACAAATGGCGAAAATAAATGACGTTTTACGTGTTAAAAGCATAGGGAAAGGAAATTTGTTAAGACCATGATAAAAATTAGAGAGAATGTTCTTTGTCACTAAAGAAATTTATATAAATTAAAAAAAAATATCGTCTACATTATTTTCAAGTAATCGAGTGGTAAAGTTACATTCTTATACATGTTACGTCCTGTATATCTATATTGTCTAAAAATGGCTATTTCATGATTCAATTGTTCGAAAAATACGTAGACGAAAATTCTAAAAAAAATTGTATTCACGTATTTCATATGGAAGAATATTCTCTCCGAAATGATAAAAATTCGAAATGATAAAAACCTCCTTAAGGAGGTTGGCTACAAATGGCGAAAATAAATGACGTTTTACGTGTTAAAAATATAGGGAAAGGAAATTTGTTAAGAACGTGATAAAAATTAGAGAGAATGTTCTTTGTCACTAAAGAAATTTATATAAATTCAGAAAAAAATATCATCTACATTATTTTCGAGTAATCGAGTGGTAAAGTTACATTCTTATACACGTTACGTCCTGTATATCTATATTGTCTAAAAATCGCTATTTCATGGTTCAATTGTTCGAAAAATAGGTAAACGAAAATTCTAAAAAAAATTGTATTCACGTATTTCATATGGAAGAATATTCTCTCAAAATTTGAACGAATTTTTATCATTTCGCTATATGTAGCCAACCTCCTTAACGACATTCTTGTCCTCGGGAGTTGTTTTTTTTTCCTTGATGAAAAAGGGGGAGAAAAACGTGGCGGAGGATCTCGCGGCTCGCGCGACTCTTTTATTTGGCGAGGAAGATGTGTCGACGAATCTTCAAGTTGAAGGTCGGAGGGGGAGGGGACTCCCGTGAATGCGCCCGTGTGCGATGCCTCGATGAAAAGAGCACAGACCGCGTCGCTACGTTTACAAACGCGAAACGATCGGCGCGATTCTCGATCGCTCTCTACTTTGCCAGTTGCACAAATTCACGCCTACTCTCGCTCTCTCCCTTTTCGCATCGTTCAATTTTATTATTTTCGAAATATCATCGAGTGGACTAAGTTATGTTTCGGAAAAAGGGGAAAAAAGGAATTTTAGAAGTAAGCGCAAACCCGGACACGATGAAACGTGAGTCTCGATACAGTCAAGCTTTCTACCTTGTCAATCGAGTTTTTTGTTGTTGTTTTTTTTTAAATATTTAACCTCAAATTTGAAAATTGTACTCAAATTGTAAAGCCAATGCTCAAAATCGCTTGTGCAAATTATTTTGTTACTAAAAACTACATTGAGAAGTGATTAATATTAATATATATTATGTAATCGTTATATAAACAAAGATATTCTTTTTTGTATTCCTGAAAAAGACGTAAAATGTTAATAAAACGTAAATAACGCTCATTTACGCTCATTATTTTCGAATTCTTCAATTTTATTGTCGCAAAAATACAAAATATAAACCGCCGAAAGAACGAAATGAATCGAAAATGGAGAATTCCGAAAGTACAAGCACAATTCGACACAATAATGCGTGCGAGTCTTTTTAATGTAGTCGAGCTTTCTACCTTGTCAGTCGAGTTTTTTTGTTTTGTTTTTTTTTTAACTCGGCCTACTTTCTCAACCAAAAGTAAATATTCAATGCGCGAGTTAAAATTCTATACCCACAGTCTCTTGTGCAAATGATTATTTTTACCATAAATCACTTATAGAGTAATTATATCGTATATAGTAAAACAAAAATACTCTTTGTTGTAATTTTAATTACGACTTAACACGTAAATGAGGCGTATATAATAAGTCGTAAATATAGCTAAATAAGAGGTACTTTCGCACTCTCTCTCTCTTTTTTGCATTTTTATTATCGTCAAAATAGTACCGAATGAATAAAATATATCGAAAAAGGGGGTAAAAATTCTAAAATAAGTAAGCGTCAAGCTTTCCACCTTGATAATAAAGTTGTTTGTTTTATTTTTATAACTCGGCCTACTTTCTCGACCAAAACTTTAAATATTCAATATGCGACTTAAAATGCAATGATAAAAACTTTAAATATTCAATATTTTAGTTAAAAACCGACGCCCAAAGTCTCTTGTGCAAATAATTATTTTTATTGAAAATCATTAAAGGAAATTTCATTGATATGTACTAGTAAAAAAAGACAATGTTTGTTAAATTTCTAAATAAGATGTAAATTGAGAGATTCTAAAATTAAGTAAATCTTCTTAAATGAACATATTACTTCTTTTAGGATATAAATGATTAATAATTTAAATTTTTTGTACATAATAACTTGATTTCGATTTATTTACGTTTTGTTATCGGTTTTAGCGATACCATTTATTTTTGCGTTCAACGAGTAAACATCGAATTCCATTGAATACGTGAGAGATTTCAGATTGCTTGAACGTTCACTATAAATATTATATGCACTTGGCTCTGATGCAATACATAATTTTTCAATAATTTTCCTATATATGGATTTCTTTTCGTGACGATTAACACGTGTTGAGATAAAAAAAATCATTGAACTTTAAATATCTCTGAAAGTAAATGGTAGAATTATCTAACTTTTTTAACAATCAATTTGTTAAATTAT
Source organism: Cremastinae sp. A BG-2022a (assembly GCA_030522545.1). Taxonomy (NCBI): domain Eukaryota; kingdom Metazoa; phylum Arthropoda; class Insecta; order Hymenoptera; family Ichneumonidae; species Cremastinae sp. A BG-2022a. The sequence continues at coordinate 10,976 of JAPYYW010005491.1, forward strand.
ATTGTACAAAACGTATAATTTTTTAAAAACTGTCTCAAAGTAATTATCTTGTCAACTTGTGTTTTTTTTAATTGCATAATAATATCCATATACGTACACAAAACATAAGTAATAATAAAACCTGGTTATTTAAAACAAAGTTTCACGACTTCAAACGTAAGATATTTAGAATGGAAGATCGTTTTGATTGAAGACTGATTTCTTGTGTCGATTCATTAAAAAATCGCATATTTTTAACGATAACTCTGATTTAGTTTTTACGATTTTCGATGTTTCTTCGTATATTTTGAAATAAAATTTCAACAATTCTTGTCATTTTAAAAAACACTCCAATTGACTCTTCACTTTAATTTCACTGCAGTTCACTCTTTAACAATTGTTGTTATCGAACCATATTTATCGACAATGACACTTGGCATTTTGTCTGTTAGCGAAACGGTACGTTTCGACAAACTTTTAAAACGCTTCATACCGCATAAAAAATTCACTGTACTTAATTAATTTTTACATATTTTCAATGCTACCTCTTTTGACTAGATCTAATAATTTCAGTAGTAATAATAATTCCAATTAGAAAATTGTTATAATCAATTAAAGCATTTCTTAGACAAATAATTATCCGAAATTAATACCAGGTACTATTATTGAAATATCGATTTCTAATAGAATACAAAAAATCAATTGATCAACGACATTGGAAAAACTTTAGATCATTTGTCGAAATCGTGATTGAATGGAAGAAGATAATAATAATTGCAACTAGAAAATTTTAATAAACAATTAAAGCATTTCATAAACAAATAATTATCTGACATCAATAACAAGTAATATTATTTCAATATCGATTTCTAATTAGAATAAAAAAATCAATTGATCAACGACATTCGAAAAACTTTAGATCATTTGTCGAAATCATGATTGAATGGAAGAAGATAATAATAATTGCAATTAGAAAATTTTAATAAACAATTGAAGCATTTCGTAAACAAATAATTATTCGAAATGAATAATAGGTACTTTTATTTAAATGTCGATTTATAATTAGAATACAAAAAAAATTAATATATTAAGAAAATTAAAAGAACTTTAGATCATTTGTTGAAATCGTGATTAAATGGAAGAAATAAATCGTATTTATCGGTAAAATTTTCAAAGCGGATGAAAGATCGAGACGGTACGATTGTAATTAAGTATCGCTCGAGGCTCATAATCTCGACTGTTTGCTTTTACGATCGCGGTACGTCAGGCAGAATGGAACATTTGACAGGATGTTCATTGACGATTCTGCGATATATGTAGCCGCGGGTTTATATAATCGAGATTCCAATGAATCAGCTTGCTTGTAATTTGTTCCACGCTTGACCCTCACCCTAGTGTAAAATTCGTTCATTTTCATTTTCTATTTCTTTGACAAAATTCATCAAACGCTTCAAAATAATGGAACGAACGCCGAGGAGCGTATTTTGAACATATCAACCAATAAACTATCTATAATAAAAAGTAATTAAAAATATAAGGGAAAAAAAGGAAAAAGAGAGATGAGAAGAGAAAAATAATTTTAAAAAGTCTTAAACACTTCACGTTAATTGATAATAACCGTCGTATATCGAGCAGATAACAGTGCATATTTTTTTGCTATCTTCAATGTCGAATTGACAAACGGTCGTTGTGAACTCGACGCTCTGAGTCGCGTATCGCAACTGCACGCGAATATTGTGCTCGAGGGATATCCCGGTCGTTTTTCCCTTTTCTCATTGACCGATGGTGCCATTTGTGCAAGTTTTTGGACGAAGATCACTTTCTAATGTTTTTTTTCGTATAGAAACTGACTACATTTTTTTATAAATAATTTCTTTAAAGATCGTGTGAACGTTCTTCAACATTGCACTATATATATATATATATTTTTAATTAGAGAAGGTTTTACCATAGAATTTCTCAAAAAACCGTGTGAACATACTCTAGTACTAAAACGATTTTTTTTTAATTAGAGAAGGTAGAGAATTTTTTAGCATACTGTTTGAACATTCTCCAATATTGTCCTAAAATTCTAAAAAAAATTATATTACACTGAAATGATTTTTTTTAATTAGAAAAGTTTTTTGAATAATTGTTTAACAAACTATTCGAACATACGCCAATACTGTTTTGAAATGCTAAAAAAAATTAGAGAAGGTTTGACCGTATAATTTTTTTTAACCATTTAAACATACACCAATAATACTATACTAAAATGATTTTTAAAAACCGTGTGAACCTACTCCGGTACTGTACTAAAATGATAAAAAGAAATAAAGAATGTTTTACCACAGAATTTCTTGAAAAACCATGTGATCATTATTTACCTCTGTATATAATAAAATGCTAAAAAAATGTAAAAGGTTTCACCATCTACTTAAATATTTAGTGTTAAAAATTACAACTTTTAACGTGAACTCTTATAGAGAGCTACGACCAACTGTGATTTTCAATAATAAATATCTCAATTCTCAATCAGCGAAGCTTCTTTAAACTTTATAAAAACTTGCGTCTAATAAATGGATGAATGAATGGATTATGCCATGGAAAAGCATCCATAGTTAAAAATGTTTAAACGATATATAGAAATATAAAAATAAATAGCTTTAAACTAGTCTTAAAAACTAATCTTCAAAAAAATCCCAAACAGCAACAAAAGTAATAAAGAAATGTTAAGAAAAGGGCTCTCTCTATCATAATAGAGGACAGAGCATGTTTATGCAAATTTTAAAGAAATTATTTTAAAAATAATTTCATACAAGTACGACCTTAAATCAGAAAATTGAAGAAAAAAAACAAATAAATGTTTTAAATTCTCAATTTTCTTCAGCCGGCACGGAACGTACGGAAAATAGAACAAAAAATCAGACACCACCGACGTTACTCTCGAGTTTGAGAAGCGTTCTATTTGTTATTGGCACAGTCGTCGCTGGATTCGCTGCTTTTTGCAATTCTCTTACATGGTAAGTCGTCCTGAATAAGAAAAACCATTGACAACTAAAACTTTAAAAATAAAAAATCATTACAAAAAATGTGATAGAATGATAAACAGGATGATTTATTTATTTATTATATTTAATAAATAAATTTATTAATATATATTAAAATAAAAATCAATGTAAATTTATAAAAAGGAATACAAGTGAACAAAAATTATTAAAAAAAAACAATAAATAAATTTTAGGCATCTGCAGAGGTTTTGGGGTGCATCAGGTGATTTTTGGCAAGCAAGATGGGACAAAATATTGGACACATTCGGAGACGATCCAATGACCCTGTGGGTCTATGGTATAGAAATCATTTGGCTATGGAAAAATATTCTCACTGAATTTGAAAATAACTGGATATTTATCTGACAGGTTCGATGGTCCTGACGTTTCTCGTTTACTGGCTATTCGGCGGTATTTATACAATATTGGATATAACGAATAAGCCAGCAGCTCTGAGACGTTACAAAATTCAACCTGGAACTAACGAGCCTGTTGATACCAGGGCGCTCCTGAAGGTCATTGTTCAAGTATTGTTCAATCAATTCGTCGTTGGACTTCCGGTTGTTTATTGCAGTTATCGCTTGATGGAATGGCGAGGATTTCCACCCATGAGGGAATTACCCACTTTTCACTGGGCTCTCACCGAAATAGCCATTCACATCCTCTTCGAAGAGATCGGCTTCTATTATTCTCATAGGTACTATTACTTTGACACTTATTTTTTAATATTGCATAAAGAACGTATAAGCGATACTTGAAACAAAAATGATAATTTGATAAATTTTTGGTATTTTGTTCTTAAGCATATGAAAAAATATTGTATCAAATTTGAAATCGTTTTACTGAATGGTTTAATACTTATCAAACTCTAAAGTTGCTAAGATTTAACATTGCTTCTTATGGAGAATTTGTAAATCTGCACTGAATACAAATTTAAAAATGTTAGATTCTTGTGATTTTTTAAATATAAGTATTCGTAGTAGTGTTCTTTTTGTATAGACGTAATTTCGAAACGTTTTACTAAATTTTTTTATCTAATTATTTAAACAATAACTACCGTCTACATTATTGTTAAAACATGCTCAAGTTGCTAATAGATAGTTTAACTAAAATTTTAAAAATTGATAACTTTTGAACAAAAGCCAGAGTCTGGGTTTTACGAGTTTAACGTCAACAAATTACTTTTGGGATTGTCTGTCCCATAAGAGGCCACTCCCCTTCACGAAAAAGAGATGTCCATAAAGACATAAAAGTTTACGAATTTTTGAAAATATTATCAGTAATCATAAAATGATAATTATGCTATTTTTATTGAATTTTTCTCACTTGTGCTGGACTTTGAGAGTGTCTAATTTTTTCCACGTGCACTGACATAATACATTTCAGAGACTTTTAAGCTTATGGACACTTTTTGCATAAATTAAATTTTTTGTCATGATCGTAACAAAAAATCACTATAGCATGCGTTTATTTTTTTTTAGGTTGCTGCACAGTCGTTATCTATACAAGTACATCCACAAGCAACATCACGAGTGGACAGCTCCTATAGCCGTAACGGCTATTTATTGCAATCCGATCGAGCATATAGGATCAAACCTTCTTCCGCCCTTTATCGGAGTCATCATAATGGGCTCGCACGTTGCGACAGCTTATCTATGGTTCTCATTGGCAATACTTTCTACTCTGAACGCTCACTCCGGTTACCATTTGCCGTTCTTTCCCTCGCCGGAAGCTCACGATTTTCATCATTTGAAGTAAGACTCTATTGATATTTATTCTGTTTATTTTTTAAGGTAGTTCCATAATTTTATCGATTATTTAGGATTTTGTTGAAAATTCGTATTGTCATTCTTTGATGTTACGCATGTGCGTATCAAATTTTAAGAAGTTTCACCACGTAGAAATTAAGATATTTATTCCTATATTAAAAAAGACATGAGCAGGCCTCTCATTGATTTAAGGTAGTTCTATCGGTACAGTCAAATCAAAAGTTTTTATTTCAATTTATCTCCTTACCATGCAATTTTTAAGCTTAAGTTTATTAAGAAAAGTTGT
>JAPYYW010005495.1:0-11537 GCA_030522545.1 Cremastinae sp. A BG-2022a
ATTAAAAATAAGAGAGGACTATTTTTTCTTTTGAAAAAATCACATCGAACGGCCACGCCATAAAAATAAAATTTCGTTATTTTCGGAGCTGATAAACATAAAAAAGTATGTAAAGAACGAGCTCAGAGGCTCCATTCTTTACAAAAAATTAATATTTTTATTTATTTAAAGTAAAACACCTGCCCTGTCTGTTTCGATGAATGGAGCCTCTGAACTCGTTCTTTACATACTTTTTCATGTTTATCAGCTCCGAAAATAACGAAATTTTATTTTTATGGCGTGGCCGTTCGATGTGATTTTTTCAAAAGAAAAAATAGTCCTCTCTTATTTTTAATATGGAAAATCGAAAAGTGCGATGCGCCCCCTGTTAAAATTTTTATAAAGAGCTCAAATTTGTACAGGCTTCTTTTTATGTATAAATTAATAAACTTTCAAACCTGTTTCCGTGAAAAAAGAAAAAAACTTTTTTTTTGTATCACCATAATATACAGTGCACGCCACTTGAAGTGGGACAGTTTAAATGGTGAGTGCTACGGAAACTGTCCCACTTCAAGTGGCGTGCACTGTATATTGATAAAATATTATTGAGATCTTATTTAAAAATTTAGAAGAGCAGACAATACCTGTGGATATACGAGAAATGTGCTGACATTCTGTAGGATACTCAACAAAAAAACACATATATTAAGAAATGAATGAATCAGTATCGACCTGAAGAAAAAAGTTAAGTCTAAACGAAAAAATGTGTGGACGCCTGACAAAATTTTCAGTACAGTCGTGGACTGCTCATTCGCACAGAAAACATTTATTCGATTGGTGAATAAAATAAAACGAACGTATGTTTATTTGTTCCATGCCTACATATTTACACAGTAATATTAATAATAGTAACGATAATAAGTGAAGGATTATCTTATCTGACGGTTATTCATTTTTCCGTTTTGAGATGTTTGCTTGGGTTACGAAAAAACATTTGAATTTCGCGCCAGTTCGCGCGGCGCGCGACCTCTCGGCCGAGTATTCGGTGCTTTGCGTCTCCGCACGACATCCCTTCTTTCATTGGGCACTTGTTCGGCGCTCCGTTGACCAGTAGCCGGTCACCGGTCAGTGTGTTCCGAAAATTGCCGGGTTTGCGTTTCAGTGGTGTTCGAAATCTCTCCAAGTTCGTATCCGATTAATTTTTGTTCGTAATATTATATTGCAACGGGATTTAACGAGATTAAGAAATATTTCTCATCGTTGAATCGTGTACATAAATTTTATGTACAACGGAGATTCAGCTGTATTAAATTTCGGGTTGAATTTTGAACTTGAATCTTTATCTCTGTTCGACGCCGGCGAAACAGTCTCAACGTCGCGATGGTTATCTCCGCTAATGAAAATTTCCCGATACCAATATCGCCCAACTCGCTCTATCCGTACAATCCGAGCCTCGAGGACGAGATGAAGCGGCTATTCACGGATCTCGCAATCGAATCGCTATCACTGCGAAAACCAGATCGTAAGTAATTTTTCCTAGTCTCTTCTTCATATGAAAAGTCACTTAACGCTATTTACGGCTCAACGGAAAATAATGACACAAGTTACTTGCGTGTGACAATACTTTTTTCATTCGATAAAGCTTCGAGAACAGTTCGAAAGTACAAATTTTCTCGCGTTTGAATTAGTCTTTGAGGGGCAAAAAATAATGAAAAGTCACGTTAAAAAGTGAATGATTTTCTACGAAAGAATGCGTGAACATATTTCGAAAGTAGTAAACATCTTTAAATGTTATTTACGGGTAAAAAAATGCGTGAAAATAATTCGAAATTCGAAATAAAAGAATTCTTTGTTCGAAATATTTCTCTAGATATGACGTACACGCGTTGACAGAAAATAAATATAAATATATACTCTATTGCGTCGTAAAGACAGTACGTAAAAATAAATCCGAGGCTTTTATTTGATGTGGGGATTAGCCGATCTGCAGCGAACTTGAAAAGGAGAGAGAAAAAAAAAACGTCCGAGCGGCCGAGGGGGAACGGTCGATCGCTCGTGCCGTATCTTCGTATTTGCGACGAGCGCCTACCCGCGTCCTACCTCCCCTTCTCGCTCGTACCCATTCTCGTACGTAAACAAATGAGCGCACCTTGGTAAGAAGAGCTCGGCTCGTCGTAATGTCCCCTAAACATCGAAATTTTATTCCAGACGCTTCGAACGACTTTGAAAACTCTTCGTTGCGAAGGAGAGGGGTACGAATGAACAACAAAGTAGCGTTTCGCGTTTCGAACTCTTCGGTCATAAGTTATGTGTATTTGTCGACCTGCCGTCCTTGATACGTTTCCTCTTTGTTTTTCATGATTTTCAGAGACGCTACGTTTCCGACATTTTGCAATACTAATAGTTCGATGTAAACACATCTTATGTGCGAACGCCGCCGTACTTATTTTTAAAAATATCGATTTTATTTTACTTTTTTTTTCAAATACGCGACAAATACAATGTTGCCACGCGAGTCCGTTGTATCAAGTCGGTTTTTTCGAGAATAAACGTTTTTATCGAACTTTCGTCTAATTACAATGACGAATAAAGAGCCAATAGCGATTACTTGGTGATTTTAATTGCAATTTTCAGCAAAAGACGTGATGGAAGAATTCCGATCGAACGGCAAGGATTACGAATACTGTGAGGAATTCGAAGTGGGAATCACACCGCCGTTGAATCCTCGACGCAAAAAAAGCAAAAAGCCGATACCGACCGAGTGCGTCTTCTGTAAGAACAATGGCGAGAAAGTGAGCTTTTATCGAGATCACATTCTCAAGGACATGCAAGGTCGAGTCGTTTGTCCGATCTTGAGGTAAATTTTTTTTTATGCTTCGAAATACAGTCCGACACCCCAATAAGGAGGATTTAATAAGAACGCTTGCCCGCATTTTCGCTCGAGCGCTTCCCCCACTCTGACTCGAGTTCCGAGCTCGAGTAGTTTCGCATCCACGAATCCCAATAAGAACAGATGCCGACGAGACCTCAAGGTATGGCAAATTAAAAGATTCTTCACTAACTAGAAATCGAAATATTTATCGTGAAAAATCACGACTTTTAACATAAGGCTTATGAGAGATAGCTAAAATTTCTCCTCTTTAAGAATTAATATCTTAATTTCTAACAAGCGAATGATTTTAAAATTTGGACACAAGACAATAAGTAACATATTAATCTCAATGCAGAAGAATATAAAGAAGGTGCGCGATTCGAAAGACGGTTTGAAACTCGGTCGAGCGATCGTTCTTAACCGGATTCGCGTACACCAAAAAGAAAGAGAGAGAGAGAGAGAGATAGAACGAGTCAGCGAGCGCGAAGCGCGCACGGAGTGGGGGGCCATAAAAATCTTCCCCTTGGGAGCTTTTGCGTTCTTATTGGGGTGTCGGACTGTATTTCAAATATAGAATTTTTTTTATCTCTGTTACAAATTTTTTCAATTTTCCTCCATAGAGCGTACGAGTGCCCGATCTGCCACGCTTCCGGCGACGAGGCTCACACGATCAAGTATTGTCCTGAGAACAAAAATCCTGAAACTATCGCAACGGCTAACACGTTGAAGAGGCTGAAAAATTCTGCTGGCAAGAAACGTGCGATCGTTCGTGCGAGAAAAATTACGGCGGAGAAAGAATACCCGCCGTTCGCATTCGTAAACAAGAAAAAGATAAACGGAATAGACGTTGCTTTTATTTAATAGCTGATCGCGATCGTAGAAATGTGTAAGTGCCTTCGAGAGATTCTTCTTATTATCCTAAAAACACTCGTCATTTTCGTGATGAGATGCGCGTCGATCGCGCTAAACTCTGAAAGTACAAAATATTTGAAGGGAGTAACGTATTATTTTTATTGGGTTAAAAAAAAGATTTAATCCTGTTTTTACACTTTTTCTCTTGTTCAATCTTTTCGACGGGTTTTGGTAATCGAAGTTTTTGCACTGAGCAATTTCATGATAAAGTTAAATAGATTTACGCAAAGGTAACGACTTTTCGGGACAAAAGAGCCTGGTATCGTGTCAGAAGAATGTTTCAGCATGAGAAGCACATGAATTCCATAAAAAATCGAGTATGAGGTCAGCTGTTTTGGTTATCCGGTAAACTAAAATTAAAAAATGAAATCATGATGAAATGAGAAATAAGATCTAAAATGAAGAGCGAAAGATTCATGAGCAAGCCTTAAAGGCGTGTGCTACACGTGTTGAAATAATTAACCAAAATTGCATTTGACTTTTTTGTCCTGCCAAAAATGATTCGATTATTCAAGCTATTTTGAGATGAAGGTAACTTTTTTTTTTATTATTTTATCTACGCACGATTATCTCTATTTGAATTTGGCATAAGAAAAAGGTTGGAGAAATGAAAGGATTCCTACTACTTTCGTTTAATTCAAGATTCTCAAAACATCTAAATTACCTTTTTCTATGATTTCACTCAAGTACGCGTTGACATTTCGTTGCTCGTTGAACTGGAAAGTTAAACGAACGATCGAAATTGATAAATATCCTGGGTGGGACAAGGGTTGTGTTTGAAAAACAAACTGTCAAAAATAATGCGAAATTCCATAAACGCGATGCAGAGATATCTCGAGGCCAAGAAATTGGAAACACTCGAATTACGTGTAGAAATCTCAAGTGCCAAATCATAGTACAAATGATAGTTGGCGTATCGAATGCATGGACGAGAATAAGATCAAGAAGAAAAAGACCTTTAGTTGAATTTAATCGTTAATACCAACTTTTCCATTATGCAATTATTAAATGGATCTGGATATACCTGTGAAATTTATGATTAAGAGTCAGATTCTACCAGAAGTTGAGAATCTTTTGAGCAAAGACTAAGATGGTTTAACCATTGATTTCTTTTTTGATAGAGTTTATACGACGTTTAAAAAATATAAAATACGTTTATACCAGTTTATCGTATGTTAAATATGAGAATTATTATTGATACCTCGTTCATTTGAATATTATTTTTCTATTTGGGTATGTTATTCTGGTTAATCGTTCCTAAGAGAATCTTCGCATCGATTCTCGTTTTAAGATCGATAAATTACGAGAGAGAGAGAATATTAATATCGTTCATCTCAGTTAATATTAATAATAAGAGGCAAATCAAAGATACGTTCCTAAATATATGATAATTAAATGTAAATAGTGGGAGGAGTCGGCTCAATTCATTTAAAAAAGAAGCAAACAATATTTTATTCCACAGTATCAAAAATTTGTGTCTTTTAATCAATCTGATAAAAAAAAGTCATCAAACCGCGTATCTACCGAAATACCAAGAATTGTACAGATCATTAATCGCTTCCCTATTTTTTTATTTTTCAAGTAATTTACGTTTCACGAACCAATCGTCAAGAAAAATGAAATGCAGAGATAATTATTTTTATTTTTTTCAATTGAGCGATTGAGACCTCTACCTCCCACTGTCTATGAATCATAATTGTATTAGTATTACAATAAGCAGTACATTCTCACAGTACGATGAACCGTTACGTGTAGCCTTAATTATTTAACTAACCGTACGTGACTGTAAACTGATTTCATTATTTTTTATAATAATACACAAAAAAAATGGCAAAAAGAAATAAATATAACGTTGATAAAATCAATTTGCCCCATTTTATCCTTGATCCAACATCTAATTGCTAAAATAAAAACAAAGTAGGATGACTGTCAGATAAGAGCCCTTTAATAATTTTGATACGAGTCGGTATGAGATACAAAACCGGAATATCCAATGTTTTTGCTTTTTATCTTCATGTCAGATCTTTCGTGAATAATCGAAGTTGTCGTGACACGAGGATAGTAATCTGTACGTGGAAAGAGCTCGGACGGTCGAGTGTTCAGCTTGGTGCAGTCATCCCTCCACTGGTCATCGGAAAGTACGTTACTGCTTCGGGAACTCCATTTTTTTTCAACTAAAATCCAAGCTATTGTTCGTCAGCTCGAATTTTCAATTTAAATAATTATTTTTTTTCTTTTTCATGATCGAATGTCGCAATCGTTGAATGACCGGAGAGTTTTTTTTTGGTAAATTCAGGGAAATACTGGCAAGGAAGGACGAGCTTTCGGGCACGTAAGCGGACAATTATTCCGCGCAGAGTGTAAAACGATTGTTCATCGGATCGTGACGACATCGTTGAGCCACCGGGTTGTCCGGTTAATTCGACACACCGGTCTTGCGAAAAACTCGGTCGCATCCTGTCCCGTACATAAGCATCACCGGGAACGTAAATTCGGTCAATCGTCATCGCGCGACGAGCGTCGAAGGTTCGGACGAAATGATCGCCGAGATGCGATCGATCTTCGCGTTCGCTATTCTCGTCGCGACGCTACCAGCTTCCCTGGAACATGGGGAAATAAATCGTGATCTGGGAAGTGAAAATGATTTCGGCGGTCGTACGAGACGAGCCTTGCCTTTGATTAATCAGTCAGGCTCCTCTGGCTTCATTTTTCATTTTCTCAAGCACAAACTGAAGCAACCGCTCGTTGAGAAAATTCCTACGACCGAACCTACCGCGAATTGCATCTGCGTGCCGTTTTATCAGTGCAACGCCAACAATACTATTATCACGGATGGTGCGGGACTCGTGGATTTGAGGTCAATATGTTTTTGGACGCGAAATTTTTTTTTTTTTTTCGTATTAAAAACTAAATTCAATCGCGAGATTGTTTTTAATGTTATTTGTATCCTGTTTTAGGTTGATTAATACTGTTATGTATCGAAGATGCACAGGAGACCTCGAAGTTTGCTGTCGCTTGCCCGTGCCAATCGTTATGCCAACGACGACGACGACGACGACGACGCCTCGTCCAACGACCCCGACGACTACTACTACGACAACTCCTCGTCCAACGACCCCGACGACGACGACGACGACAACTCCTCGTCCAACGACCCCAACGACTACGTCTACAACTACTACAACGACAACCCCTCGTCCAACAACTATGTCAACTACTACTACGACGACGACGACGACAACTCCTCGTCCGACTACACTGACGACTGTGCCTCCTTCAATGCTGTGCATCTGCGTCCCAGTGGCTCAGTGCGGTTCGGGCGGTTACGTCATCGTCGACGGTGGAGGAATAATAAATCCTAGACAGACGCTGAATCCCTGTCCGATTGTCGGACAAGTGTGTTGCCGATTGCCGATATCCGAGGTGACGACTCCTCAACCATCAACGACGACGCCGTTTACGGTAGCTCCGGTGCCAACCCCTGCGCCGACTCCAGCACCGATTCCAGTGCCGATCAACTGTGTCTGCGTGCAGAATTACCAGTGCGACGCGAACGGTTACATAATTATTTCCGGCGCGGGCAGCATCGACCCCAGATTCCCCGTGAGCCGTCAGGGACAAGTTGCGGGAACTTGCGTCTCGCCGACGGAGATCTGCTGCAGAATTCCAATCACGGGCGACGATTCCGTCTTCGGAACTATCCAAGTCCCGAGGCCTGCGTCGCCCATCAGATATCCCGGTACTCCTCAAGCTTGCATATGCGTGAAAGCCTGGGAATGCTCCGAAGGAAACGCCGTTAGTGTGGACGGCGCCGGGATAATCGATCCAAGATTCGGAGCGTGTCCTTCCGCCGACGAGATTTGCTGCCGAATTCAAGGAATAACGAGAGTCCTCGCACCGATCGCCAATCCGTTAAGTCAACCGTCTCTCGGTGGAGTTCCAACTGTTCTTATCGTCAACGGGAATTCCCAGCCTAACCTGCCGGCGACTTCCGCTGTTTGCGGAATCAAAGGAACTACCTGTCTCTCCGGTAAGCCGGATATTTCTAAATCATCGAATCACACTTTCTCTCCGTATCTCCCTTTCGCTTTTCATTCTCGTCGTTTGTTAACATTTTCGTCTGCTCTTTTGTTTAGCCCAGGCGTGTGCAACGAACCCTGGTGAGGCGTCCTTCGCCGAATTTCCATGGATGGTTGCTCTGCTCATTCGGAAACCCGATGGTACCTCTTTATTCCAGTGCGGCGGTTCGATGATCAACACAAGGACCGTGCTCACAGCGGCTCACTGCGTTGTCAAGTAAAAACTCACCTTATCACAATTACTATTATTTTTTTCATTCTGTTTAACGAGTTAATTATATTCTGAGAAGAAAGAGACTAATTATTTAAATTGTACAGACGAAAATCATATTTTAGGGAAACGAGGTTTTTTTTGTAGAATTTTTATCGCGTTAATCTCGATTATGAATAAATAAATTTAACGAGAGAGTTAATGGAAAAGCGTGCGATAGTTAGTTTTAACAAAATAGTTAATAAAGTCGAGGAAACAAAGAAACCACCTTTTATCCAAAATTTTTAACAATATTTCATGCGTACATTATTTATATATTTTTTCGAAAATCATTGATAACTATTATCTAATTGAACTGTGAACTAGCTCATCAATCGGCCTAGTTTCGTATCACGAGGACAGAAAAAAGCGATTATTTCTAGCGTCGACAAGCCTCAATCTAAAAATTATTGGTAAAATATAATTTGTTAAATTAAATTATTTATAGTCGGCCTCCCGGAATTTTGATCGCAAGGTTCGGCGAGTGGGACACGGCGCACAACAACGAGCCTGCTCCCCTTCAGGAAGTCGAGGTTCAAATCGTCGTGGCTCATCCTCAGCACTACACCGCGGGACTTTACAACGACTTGGCGATATTGATATTGGCCAAGCCGGCCACCTACGCCGTCAACGTTATGCCGATTTGCTTGCCACAGCAAGGTATTACATTTCCAGCTGGAACTCGTTGCTGGGCCACCGGTTGGGGCCGAAGCGCTTTCGGTAATATTTTTATCATTGAAAAAAAAAATTACGCGTTTACTTTTTTATTCGTCGCTTTATTTTACTCGTTTCAACGTTTAAAAAATTAATATTCATCTTGCAGAGGGTCAATATCAGACGATATTGAGAAAAGTCGAACTTCCGATTGTCGATCGATCGACGTGTGAGAATCTCCTGAGAGCGACGAAATTGGGATCGTACTTTAAACTGCACGGAAGCTTCATTTGCGCGGGTGGCGAAGCGAGCAAGGATACTTGCCGAGGAGACGGAGGCGGTGCTCTCGTTTGTCCCACAGCGACTGGACAATACGTGCAGGTAAAAAATTATACTTCGATGGAATAAATTTGTAGTGAAAGTATCACGCGAGTAAACATGTTTTTTTTTACGTACTCTTTTTATTAACATCGATATTATCTTTCATTTGTATTTATTTTTTCATCAGGCTGGAATCGTTTCTTGGGGAATCGGATGCGGAGAATCGAACACACCAGCTGTTTACGCGAATGTGCCGCTGTTTCGTCAATGGATCGATCAGCAACTCGCGACTTACGGAGTTTTATGATATTGTACCATTTGGTGAGATTTGATCTTCATCGAATTTCACCAGACTTTTGTTCATCGAAATTGATATGTGATAGGAGGAAAGTAAACGTCTGGTGGGAAGAGATTTTTGACGCGCATATTATCTTCACGGTCAAAAATTAAATTTCGATGTACGCGAATGAGAAAACGTAGCTGACCTTTGCATCGACTTTTTTTTTATCACGATAAAGTTTGTCTAAAAGCGACGGAGAACCATTTCACGAGTGTTCGATATCAGATGTCACGTCGGAGGTCAGAGTGGATGATTATTCGTTCTCGCTATGATAGTGATTACGATTCTTGTGACGATTTGTACATAGAGTTTCGCGTTTTAAAAAGGAATTATTTCTCAAATTGGCACGTTTCCTCTACGATGTTTATCATTCGATTTGAAAAAATTAAACTATACTAATTTTTAAGAGACACGCAATAGTGTTATTTGAGAATGAGAATTGTGTATTAGAATATAAAAGAAGATGATTATAGGCACTACGAAAAATATTTGAAAATGTTTAATCTCGCTGTGAAATCTCTCCCGGCAGAGAAAAGTGGTTCGACCAGGCGTATCGGGGCGAGCGGTCCGCGTGGAGCGCGCGCTCCCGTGCAATTGGTTGCCTGCCGCGTCAGCATAAATTTTCATCTGTAGCAACACGTTTGTAAAAGAAATCAGTGCATTCACTTCTTCCAGTAGCCGTGATCGTCTAGTGGTTAGGACCCTACGTTGTGGCCGTAGTAACCCAGGTTCGAATCCTGGTCACGGCAATGTGCGAGCATTGTCACGGTGGAAGAACATTTTTTTTTCCAACTTACGATTACGATGGAAAGCTCGCCGAACGAAGCTCTATCGCTCGATTAATCCGATATGCGCGAACAGCGATTATTCCAAGTTGCAACAATGACTTTTCCATCGTATCGCGCTTGAAATTGATATTCTCCTTGATAAGGGCGATCGTCGGAAAAAGTAGAATTTTATGTCACGCGGAAAATCGATACGGAAAATATCGTGACGTGGAAAATGATGGGTGGAGAAGAGCCATCGAGACACGCGTGATGCGGGTTATTTTTTTGTCGACCTAATTTTCAAGCAGAATTGTCGTCTGGACGAGAATACTCGGTCACGAATTAATTTCAATGGTTTATATCTCGGAAATACGTGCGCGATCTCAAGCCCGACTTTTTTTATACTTTAAAAACCCGCCACGAATCACTTATGTAGTATCGCGATGTCACCAGCAGGTCCGTAGAACGCCAAAAAATTTCATTTTTTTTGATTTTCCGTTTTATTTCAATCGTGATGCGTTATGGTGCTCGGCGCTCACCATTCTTTTCGGGGCTGGACATTTGTGTTCAATTGACACGGTCACACGCACATCAGAGATGAAAGATTAGTGACATAACAGACATGAATTGCGTCGTGTCAAAAGCAGAGGGAAAACAAATCATCAGCAATTATGGTTTATATCTTTTTTTTTATTCCAATGTGAATAAAAAGTTGCCACATGGATTGAAACAACTCGTATTAGTCACTTCGTCGTATAATATTCATCCATAATAATAAAATAATATAAAAATGAAACTCATATAAATATGCTGTTAAACTATGCATACGTATCGATGGCTTGACCATATCGTCAGTGGTGCACGAGTGTTGGAGATTTTAATTGAAACATCGATATCATTTGTGTTTCAGAAAATCAAAAGGTCAACCTAATTTGTTACTAATTCTCGTAATTATTTTTATTGAATGAGAATCAATGAGAATCAAGTGGCTTTGGAATCCGGGATATCGCTTTAAGGAGGTTGGCTACAAATGGCGAAAATAAATGACGTTTTACATGTTAAAAGTATAGGGAAAAGAAATTTGTTGAGTACATGATAAAAATTAGAGAGAATGTTCTTTGTCACTAAAGAAATTTATACAAATTCAGAAAAAAATATCGTCTACATTATTTTCGAGTAATCGAATAGTAAAGTTACGTCTTTATACACGAGGGATGTATATCTATATTGTCTAAAAATGGCTATTTCATGGTTCAATTGTTCAAAAAATACGTAGACGAAAATTCTAAAAAAAATGGTATTCACGTATTTCATATGGAAGAATATTCTCTCCAAATTTGAACGAATTTTTATCATTTCGTTA
>JAPYYW010005509.1:0-16534 GCA_030522545.1 Cremastinae sp. A BG-2022a
AAAATCATCACTTGAATTTTTTTGAGACAGAATTTTTTCAAAATTTATACTAATCTTCTTTGACGTCATATTAACATGTGTGCAAAATTTAAACAGGCTTCATCATGTGGTTATCGAAATATTTATTTCAATAAATTATCACTTTTAACATATGCTCTTATGAGAGATTGAAAAATATGACGATTTTCAACAATTAATATCTCGATTACCAGATGGTGAAGCTTCATAAAATTTGGCATACATTTCGACATGACCTCAAAGATGATTTGTGTAAGTTTTTAAGAAATTCTGTCTCAAACGTTTTTACGCGACTCCTACCTTAAGGATGTATCTCAAGTCAAATCCGCAATACACCTATTCGTTTTTTTTTAAATTAGTCTTTTATGTGAAAATAAGAATGGCAATAGCAATACATTTTTTTATCCAAACAATGATTTAAGAAATAAGAATAGTGTAGATATTAATAAATTTCTACAGTGTGAAATAAAATTAAGACCCGATTTGACTACTCGAGATAAAGACATTTTATGCTGTCAACCCATCACAACTACGCAATTTGAAATGCCCTAAACACGAGAAAATTCAATCAAGAATATTTCCGTAAAAATATCGACAACGATGGTTTTTTTTTGTAGAAAGATCGAGAATAATATATCTAGTTATATAGAAAATACATTTTCTTTTTATCTATTGAATATAGAAAACAGCAATTTTTCGCTTTTTCTTGCAATTTGATCGACTTCCGATTAAAGTAACACAGGGTTTGATGTAATCTTGAATGCTAATAATTTGCTATAAATCAACTGTAAAGTTGTTTTTTTTTTGTTTCAATCGATGCGGAATAACTTATATTGCTATAGATTTCAATCTCAACAAAAATAATAACAATAAAATAATGGGTACATATCCGTACATGACAGTTTCATCAATGGAGAGAAACCTCCATAGTTTCATTCTTCAATATTTTTTTTGAATGATCGGAAACCATACTTTTTTCTTTTTCCAATCAATTCAGTGAGACTCAGTTTAAGGTAGTTCTAACACTACAGTCAAATCAAAAATTTGTTTCTTAATTTATCTCTGTACCATATGATTTTTGAGCTTAACTTTATTAAGATAAGTTGTTGTAAATCGATTCAAGAACAACATACTCAAAATTCAAGGTCATCCAAGATGATCCGTGCTCGTTATATGAAATCTATCTATCAATCTATCTATGAAGATCATGAATAATAAAGTAATGAGTTTTTTTGATTAAAAACTGAGGAAAACTTTTTTGAAGTACCATAAAAAATCGTGCAAAATTTCAACAAGCTTCACCGTCCAGAAGTCAAGATATTTAGGGTTAAAAATTGCAATATTTAACACGTGCTGTAATGGAAGAGCTCTGAAAATCATGATATATTTAACATTGAATATCTCGATATCTACATGGTGAAACTTTTTTAAATTTGATACACGTATTTAGATCATGTCAAAGAAATTTTTCACAAAATTCCAACGAAATCTCATTACAATGATTTTATGTTAGAACTACCTTAACATATATTTTTGATTCGTGAAAAGTTTGACTTTCTCATAAATGTGACATGTATGTACATTCAAAATCTCTATACCACGTGGTTTTTCAGCAATTTTAAAGTTTGATAACTCTTAAACCAATCGTTATTGAGTGAAACGATTTCAAATTTGGCACATTTTTTGAATATACTTGAGAACAAAATATTAAAAAATTTATCAAATTATCATATTAAAAAAAAATATTTCTCTTACTAAATACTTCAAGTTTTCAACAAATGTTGAAATTTTTTAATATACTTGAAAACAAAATATAAAAAATTTATCAAATTATCATATTAAAAAAAAATATTTCTCTTACTAAATACTTCAAGTTTTCAACAAGTCTTGAAATTTGTTAATATACTTGAAAACAAAATATAAAAAATTTATCAAATTATTCTTACTAAATACTTCAAGTTTTCAACAAATGTTGAAATTTTTTAATATACTTGAGAACAAAATATAAAAAATTTATCAAATTATCATATTTAAAAAAAAATTTCTTACTAAATACTTCAAGTTTTCAACAAATGTTGAAATTTTTTAATATACTTAAAAACAAAATATAAAAAATTTATCAAATTATCATATTAAAAAAAATATTTCTCTTACTAAATACTCCAAGTTTTCAACAAATGTTAATTCTCGATACGTTTTGGTCTAATGTAAATAATTACTAATTAATTACCTTCGTAACGATCGGTGCCAGGCTTAATGGACGGAGTGTAGAGGACGGAGATTCCACCGTCGACGAGATTCTTGTCGTTCGCAATGATTTTTCCGGGCAAACTCGTGGCATTCCGAAATTCTGGGCCCTTCTCGTCCATGCTCGAGAGAAATATAATGAGAAGCAGGAAGAGCAGGACAACAGCAACGACGGCTGTGATCGCGGTTTGGCGACTCGAACAGAACGGCATCGCACTCCAGTTATCACATTTTATCCCGTGTAATTTTTATTGTCAAGCTGAACAAGGCTCGGTCGATCGGCATTCCTATTTTGGCCAACGTTCTCTCATCTTCCACTCCCTTTTTTTTTTCTCTTCACCGAACGAGACGACAATTGCCCGTAAAAAAAAACACGATCCCGATACTTCAGCTAATTTTATATTTCCGTTCGAAAGTGTAATTTTTTACAAACGATTATTTAATTCTATCAATTTTTAGATACAATTTGTTCTTTTTTTTTAAAACAATTTAACAAATATTAGATTCACACTAATAACACTCGTGACAACATTTTTCATATAAATTTCATATTTTTCATAGAAAAATATGTTAAAAATATGATTGCAATTTTTTTTAAATATCAGTTTGAGGCAATTATGGATTTGTGCTCTAAATTCGTTTATTTTTTACGTATTAAAAATGTAGATAATTTTTTTTAACGTTGATGAATTAATTTCTTTTTTAAGAACGAGAGAGTCGCTTCTTCCTGGTGATTTATGAATCTGTTGGCAGGACTTTTTCTATTTTCAAGGTCCGATTACCTGGAAGCAGAATTTTTGAAGATTTATTTACGAGGAGAAAAAATATTAAAAAACGTGTTATTGTTCGGAAAGATTGATTGTTTGGAAATGCATTAAGTCAGTTTTCGGCTTGGTTTTATCTTTTCTGGGAATTCATTCTTATCCTCTGGCGAATGGAAAAAAATAAGTTCCAAGGATAAGTCCTTTTACCAAGCAATATAAGGTAAACGTTCCAATGGTTGGGCATGTCCAATTTACTTTCAATAAATTTACAATTTGCAATTTTCAATGTTAAATATCTTGAATTCTGGACGATGAAACTTCATAATATTTAACATACCTCTTTGTAGTACGTCAAAAAAAATTTCCTTTGGTTAAAAAAAATTCTAAATAATGCTTTTTGTTAATAAATTCTTGAGTCAATTTACAATTTTTCTTAATAAACTTAAACTCAAAACCACGTTGCATGAAAAAAATGAGATAAACATTTTGTATTGTACTGTAATAAAACTTAAGATCAAAGTCTTAACTTTAATAAATCTTGAAATTCTGAGAATAGAATTCTTATATTTGGCTCATATTTAATGAAATTAAAAATAAAAGATAAAAATAGAATTATAACACGCTAGCAATAACACGTACAGAAAACTTTAATTATGAATATCATTATTTCATTCGCTGAATCTCGTATCAGTTTATTATAAAAATGAAGTAATAAAAAGTTATTATCATACATCCAAACGATAAGATTTAATGAACTGAATACTTCGTATAAGATAACATTAATTCCACAATTAAAAAGATATTCTTGAAATTGCATTCGAATGTACGTTGCAACAAAAATACAATTTTTTACATTGTACATTTAGATTTTTACATTTTTTGAATCTCGACGTGTTCAAAAAGTTACTAAACAGTTTTCTTTGATAAATAAAAACGTGTTGAGAATATTCAAATCATGCCTTCTATAATATTCTATAAATATTGAATAATAATTTTAATAAAAATTTAATGAAGTCTATACGAAACGACGATTTGAATCTCTTTTTTTAATAATTCATCACTTACATGCATTAACTAATTTTTTTAAATACGTAAAACAGTAATCGAACATGAAACACAACTAAATTCTCATCAAAATTTCAATTCTTTTTCGAAGTTCCAACTCTTATCTAATATTACAATTTCACAAATTTGTGTTGAGGGAAAATGCTAATCTCTAATCTCTTACAGTTTCACATGAAAATTGATTAATTTTTATAACGTTTCGACATAACCAAATTTTTTATAATTTTCTACATAAATAACTAGATAACAACATTACACAATATGCTACATTATAGATACGTAAAATTCTAATCGAATCTTATAGCAGATAATCTGAATTCGATTCAAAAAATGATTTTTGTCCCATTATAAAATTTGTTCGATATTATATGTTGCTAAAAAAGGTATTATTACTACACTGTACTAAAATTAATTCATAACATTTCACGAGTTATTTGTCATGAAAAAAAATACTACAAATTGATTCCATCACCCAATGCGTAATCTATATATATTAAAAAATTGAAAAAAATAAATAAAAGTAGAAATACCAAAAAATATTCCAAATTAGAACCTAATCTCTTACGATTTCCTAATACACTTATTGAATAATTTCAACGAGCGCTATACGACGAGGTGATTCGAATCTAATCTCCTATAATTCCCTACGTACACATTGAACGAATTGAATGAAATTTCAAAGGAGCCCATGAGACGCGACCATATTAGTGCGGGATGATTGATCGTCGGTGAGAACGGTTGAGACCATTTCTGGCTTCGGCTCTTTATCTAGTCCGAATATGTGAACGCAGGTTATCCATTATTATTATTATTATCATGAAAATATTAGGAAGAAGAGAATCCGGTTGGAAGATGAGTCTTTTGGACCTCGAAGACTTTTCACTATGCTTTTATACTATAAGGTTAACGTCCCAATATTTGGACATGTCACAATAGTTGGACGAATTCTTCCAAAGAATACATTTATATTGTTCTTAATAAAATCATATGGATTATTTTCCTATACAAAGAAGTGTATTTTTCATAACGTTTAATTATTAAAACAAGCTCGCTCAGTCGTACAGAAACAGGCTTGACTTTGCTGTTCAATTATTAGGATACCTACATATTCAAACTTTTAAGGTATTTCGATTGGTACAGTGAAATCAAAAAAATTTATCTTAGAATCTCTATACCATGTGGTTTTTCAGTAAACGTTTATTAAGAAATGTTGTTACAAATTTATTCAAGAATAGTATATTTAAAATTCAAGATCATTCAAAGTGATCTGGACTTGCCACGTATGTATGAAAATTGGGAAAATGAAAATCTTAGGATTTAAAAACAAAATAAAGGAATCTTCTTAAATGTACTTTAAAGAGATGTGCAAAATTTCAACAAGTTCCACTACCAAGAAGGCAAGATAGAGTTGAAGATCGCTATATTTAACACGTGCTCTTATGGGAGACTGCAGAAAATAGTGATTTTTGACAATAAATATCTCGAGTTCTACGTAGTGAAACCTCTTAAAATGTAATATAGAAGATTTTTACAAAGTTTCAACAAAATCCTAAGAAAACTATTTTTTAATACAACTATCTTAAATGTTTACTTACTATAAATATTATTTAAAATTAAGACGTAAGATGAGTTTTGAATTGCTAATATATTAGACAATAATTTGTATATGAATTGAAGCAGAGTTTTGTTTGAAGACGTTTTAATGCTATTGATGCTCCGTCAATAATAAGGCCGCCTTCAATATCTTCGAATAGGAATAAGCACACACCGCGAAACAATTAGGTAAGAGCCCAGAGCTGTACAAAGATTCAAAAGGACCCTTAAAAAATCGCAAAATTCAATAGAAGCGCATAAAAATGTAATCAAACATTAAGTCGCTCTTATTAAAAAGTTATCTCGTATTATGTAGTATGAAAATAAGTCGTAAGGCTTTTGTTCAGATGCAAGTGCGTCATATGAAGAAATGTCAATAGAATGATGACCAAATGCAATTTGCTTTGTCATTGTTTTACAAGTCTCCGAACTCTTGCAATTTTTTGCGAGACAAGAAGCACATTGCTTTATATTGTGTGTCTCTTATTTGATCGTGGATTAATGGTTTATATTTGAAACTGGGTAGTGATGGTATTTTTTCAAAATTGCGTCCTAATGTAGTGGAAATGTCGGACCATGAAAGACAATGTGTCTTAATGCGGGACGAAATGTCAATAAAAAGTCTATTAGAGTGGAATACTAAAGGCGATCTTGTTAAAGGTTTTGAAGATTTTGGCGAATTCGGTAGAAAAACCAAATTCGCCAAACGTGCTTTAATTTTCATGGTTCGGAGCATTATTTATCCGTGGAAACAGCCCCTTTGCTACTTTCTTACACAAGGCAGTATTTCCAGTTACAGTTTTTCAATGATCATAAAAAATGTTCTTTCAATGGCCCGCGGTTTTTAATAATTAGTTTACATGGGAATAAGGAAGCTTTTGAACTGACTGTCATGATAGAAATACCTTAAGGTAGTCCTATTAAAAAATCGTTTTCGTAGGATTTTTGTTAAAAATTTTCAAAAACCTTCTTTGATACAATGTGTATATCTTGTATATTGTATATATATTGTATTTTGTATATTGTATATTGTATAATATATATTGTATATTAAATTTTAAGTTCCACTACGGAGAACTCGAGATTTTTATTGTCAAAAATCACTTTTCTGCAGACTCCCATAAAAACACGTGTTAAATGTTACGATCTTCAACTCTAAATATCTT
The DNA here is from genome assembly GCA_030522545.1 of Cremastinae sp. A BG-2022a. Taxonomy (NCBI): domain Eukaryota; kingdom Metazoa; phylum Arthropoda; class Insecta; order Hymenoptera; family Ichneumonidae; species Cremastinae sp. A BG-2022a. Next base: position 6,854 of record JAPYYW010005509.1, read on the forward strand.
GACTTCTGGATAGTAAAACTTGTTAAAATTTTGCACAGCTCTTCATTATACTTCAAAGAAGCTTCCTTTAGTTTTTTAAAAAATCCTAAGATTTTGATTTTCTTAATTTTTATACATACATTCAAGGTCATCTCGGATGACATTGAATGTTAAGTATGCTATTCTTGAGTCAATTAGTAACAACTTTTCTTAATTAACTTTTTCTAAAAAACCACATGGTACGGAGATAAACTAAGAGAAAATTTTTTAATTTGACTGTATACTGATAGAATTACATTAATTCATAATATAAGAAATAATTACGTTTTTCATAGTAAATGTAATTCATAAAATTTTATAAAATCTTCGAATTCGAAGAGATTAATTCTTCCAAAGTAATCTTCCATTCTCGAACACGAATTTTTAGCGATACTTTTATAGTAACAGATTATTGCTATTCTTATGATGTTATGCAACACATTACAATTATTTTTAAAACTCAGCTCGCCTGAGATATAGGCGATGCAAATTGCATGCAGCCTTCCTCGAGATTATCCCCTTATCTGTTCGAGTAATGCTGAATGAGAAAAGATCTGCCTACATCGAGTGCAGGCTGTAGAAAAAAAAATACATATAAATATTCACGATTGGAGTCGTGTTTATTCCGATAAGTGAAAAGATCGAACCATTTCTTTCCTGCTTCTCTTTCCTCGCATACATTCGAATGTAAATCGTTGATTTTTTTTTTCTTGCACATTATTCATCGTTTCGCAAACGAAATTAAACATATTTTTCTCTCCAGACTCCATTTGAATAATCCTTTAATTTGATTCGTGCTTTGCGATCGGTTACACTTTTTTTGGCTTCATTTCTAACTCGTCAATGAAACGTCGATTCATCGATGAAATTTTGTTACTTTTTTATGATTCATTTTATAGTGTTGATTTTTTATTTGATTAGTCGTTTGAGCGTTTTTATTTCATTTTTATTTTATTTTTGTTTTTATTTTTATTTTTGAAAATAGTTTTTCGATCGTCCTCATTCATTCAGAGCTCCGATCAACGAATGAAATATTTTTTATTAGTGTTTTATTTCATAATTTATTCTTTTTAATGATCCGTAACTCCGTTAGTCGAGTTTTACGACGTTTTTATGATTTTATGAGAATTTTCACTCGATTCGTTTTTTATACTTGATCTGGCCATAATAAAAATTATACATGTATATATTTTTAAAATATTTTCGTGATCGTTTAACAGATTGTAATTTATGTAGAGAATTAGACATTTTAAATATTTTATTTATAGTATGGATTTATGGAAAACTATATATTTAATTTTTTTTTGTTTTTCTTACTCAATTCATGGTTTTAAAATTTTTTGGTCATGATTTCAAAGTATTATGTCATTTAAGGTAAACAACACTTCTATAAGAGTTTTTTTCAAATTAATTTTTGTTTGTTACATTTTTTTTAAAGATTCAATGATTTTCGGCTGTTCAAGATTTTTCAAAGAAATTTTTTGTGTATTGAGATTAATATGTTACTTGACTTTTGACCAAATTTCATTATTATTCACATTTTGGAAAACGAGATATTAAATCTTAAAAATCGAAAATATATAAGCTTAGTAATAAAAGGTTTTATTTTTTATTTTTTTTACATATAGAATAAAAATACAGTTCTAAAATATTTCAATGCATATTTTCAACAAATGATCTTGTAATTAATTTCAGTTGATAATTTTGTTTTCACACCAAGAATAAAATTTTTTTTGGAATGTTGAAATACACTTTCGATGATTATGATTTAATAACTTCAATTGAAACAGAATTGATATAAATAAACGCCAATTTAACCTGACGAAATAAATTATTAAATTAAAGTAAATTAAAATCGACCAAGTAAATTTGGTAATTATTTCGACCAAATTATTTCATCAGTGTAAATGGTTAATCTGCACGTCTGAATGTGCCCATCATAATATACATACATGGATCACTTTTGTCCTGCAACTCATATCTTACATATTTAGAAAGAGAAAGAGAGACAAATTTGATAAATTCTGGTATATTCTTTACAGATTCCACTCTAAAAACTTAAAGTTTTCATAGCTAATCAATATTTAAGACAGTTCTATAGTGGCTCTGTAATAAAAATAGTTTTCTATAGAATGTCGTAAAAATTTCCACAATGGCACTCAAGTGTAAAATCTTAAAAAGTTCCTCCATTTAGAAATAAAAATCCTATGTCAAAAATAGTAAAATTCAACATGAAATATTCTGATTTTTAAAAAATTAACTTTCCTAAAATTTAGCACGAACCTTGTACAATACCAAAAAAGGTTCATGTAGTTTTTTTTTAATTATAGAAAAAAATGTCAACTAAAGGTTTTATCTTCAGTTTTTGAAGGGTCTGTTGAAGTAAACATACTTTAATTTTTGTCCAATTTGTATGTAAATATTTTTGAAAAATGCATGTATGTCCATTTTGTATTCCAAATACGAAACAGTCAATGAAACTTTTTTTCTTGCTTGTCTTGTTTTGTTGCATGATTCATTTTTCAAAATAAATTTATGACACGATGTTTCATGAAATCAATATTTGATTGTTATTCTGTTTGGATTCACAATGTAAATATAATTTGAAGTCACACCTTTTGTATTCCATACGATGCGCTGCAATGAATGAGACTTCATTTTTTATCTCGTCTGTCTCGTATTCAACGAATGATTTATTTTTTGAAAATACTTTATAATATAATATTTCACTTGATTAACATTTTATTGTTATTCAGTTTGAATTTTTTATCTAAATAATATTCTGATAATATGTTTTGTATTCCAAATACGATTGGTAAATCAATTTTTCTTCTTGTCTGAGCAGTTCCATACAATATATTTTATTTAAAAAGAGTGATGACTTTCCTTAAATAAATTTTAGTCTAAAATTCCCGTATTAAAAACATATTGTACAGAGAATTTAAAAAATAATAAGGTTTGGATAAAATCTTTAAAAAATATTTAATCATCTTGTAATATTTTGTTGAAAAATTAATTTTTTTTAACAATTTCGTTTAATAAATCTTTTGTTGTCATTGACTTTAAATTCCGAATGGAATTATATTGTTGAGGACATCTTTACTATATGATTTTTTTTCTGCCCTAACTTGTTTTATCGAGAATTAATTAAATGTTTACATTATCAATTGAAAGATAAAAAATGTGTAATTTGATTCTTCATTCAGTCAATATTTTCTCATTGGTCACTTTTTTTTATCGAAAGATCAACATTTTTTAAACATTGTATAATGTTACATTTTGTGTATTAAATATTTACTTTTTGTTCAATTTATTTTCGAAAAGAAAACAATAATATTGCAATCATATAGTTTTTGTATTCGAAGTAAAAATTAGTGGATGAATCTCTTCTGTTTGCACTTCTTTTTTAACTCAACTTATTTCATTGATTAATTATTAAAAATTTATTAAAAGAAAATAATTTTAATTATTAAAGTATATGATAAAAATAAAATGAATAGATTTATAAACACATAAATATGTATAAATAAATGAAATATAATTAAAAAAAAACAGAATAATAGAATAATTATACTTATAAGTATAATTATTATTAATTAATTAACTAATTAATTGATAAAAAAAAGTTTAATTTAGTTCAGCCAATATTTTATCATTAATTACTTTATTGAACGATTTATATTTTTTCAAATGAATTATGACGTGAGGGGGCGGTATCCGTGCATTAGTCAGGCTCCCGGGCCATTGTGTACGAGCCCAAAAGGGCGCCGCAGGTTAAATTATGACGTAAGTTCTAAACCCGACAATCTCTGCGAAATGCTGTGTAATGCCAGGTATGAAATTATGTGTAATTTATTTAATAAATATTTAATTAATGATCAGTTTGAACTCAAAATATTTTATCGGTATTGATACTTGAAATTTAGTTATCAATATATTCTGATCAATACTCTTTATTATAAAAAAATTTAATAGCAACAATTTATTTTCATATTTTCGTTAAAGCAGTTCTCCAGCCAAACAAAATTTGAGGAAAATTTTTATAATGAGTATATCAGTTAATCGAGTAATACGTAATTTATTAGAAAAAAAATCGAAGGGGGTCGTTGATGTCATTTTCGAGAAAAATTGAATTAAAAATGTGCTTTTTAACACGCAAACATACCCCCCAAAATGGTAACTATGTATAATTATTTCGATTTTTGTGTTGTTAAAGATTGCATATAAAAATGAACAACCTCCCATTTTGTTTGTCATTAAAAAATATACAATTTTATAAAAAAGTATGGGCCCTTTACCAAGCTTTTTAATAAGATAAAATACATATGTATAATGAATGGAAATTTAAGCTACAACTCGCAGATGTTCATCGTATCTTCAAACATTTGGCAACATTGTCTACAACGTGAAACTTTTAAACTAGCATAAATAAGTAAATAAGCAAATCAATATACAATGTGTTATATAAAAAAAATAACCATGTGTTATATAAAAAAAAACCACTTGTTTTTATTATTTTTTGGTGCCCTTTTGGTGCCCCTATGCAAAATACAGACCTTCGCTGAAGAACTACCTTAATACCTCTTCAATAAACATAATAAATATGATAAATGAATAATAAATAACAATATTGTTATGTTTTGTTTAATAAATATTCTTCGAATAAATATATAGTAAGTAAATACAAAATAATAAACATGTTGAATATAAATAAAGATTGTTTAGTATAAATAAATAAATTAATTAATAAATTTAGTATAATTGTTTAGTATAAAGATTGTTTAATATAAATAAAGGTTCGTTGTTCAGTTTAAATACGGAATGGAAACGCACGTTTGGCATTCGAAGTGCGAATCAATGGGCAAACTATTTCCGATCGGATGAGTTGAATTAAAGTTGAAGCCGTAAACTAAGATACGCTCTCTCTTCGATTGGCTGACACATCTGTCTATTTGCCTCTAATGTTCGGTAAGCATGGAAGCTCCTGTTCGCCTCCAGCCAAATTTATTTTCGTAATTCCATTTTTATCTTCTCCTTCAATACCGAAGAATTCATGAACGATTGAGCAATTGACTCGCATTTTTTCTCTCCTTCCTCCGATCGTTACCTTATTGCGCTCGCGCCGGCTGAAACTCGTCGATATATGCGTATGTGTAAATCTACACTATACTTGAATTCTTCAACTTTCCTCCTCCGCTTCGAGCAAACGAGTATAATAAACAATGAGCCAACACACATTTGGTGAAAAGTTCATGAACAAATAAACGATATCTAATCTTGAATGATAAAAAATTATTTAACGAGGAATTAATAAGCAAAACCCTTGTTAAACGTATCGAAATTATAAAAATGTTTATATTGCCTGTACAGTCTGTTTTATAACTATTTTTCTACTTAACATTTTTTTTTGTTACTTTTATAATTTTGTACTTCTAGTTTTGTTTATTTTTTTACGTACGCAAATTGTTTTCATAGTTTTTTTTTAAGATGAGATTAACGTTCTTTGATGACGTATAAAGATTGGAGCAAAATTTTGGAAAATTTTGGAAAGCTCGTCTAGAAATTGAGATAACTTATGCTGAAAATTACCAAATCACCTTATAAAAAGTAATTTTGTCAAATTTCCAAATTTAATTTATTAAATTAAATAAAATTTGATTAAATAAAAAATTAAATAAAAATTATTTATTGAAAGGTTTAATACTTGTGAAATTTCGAATTTTTAATATCTTACCATGGTTTCTTATGGAAAAAGCATAAATTTACTTTGAATATAAACCAAAAATGGTGACATCACTGTCAAAGTTATTTAATGCTATATGGGTGAGCACTGAGAATTGAGATTTTTAACAATCAATATCTCGATTACTGCGTGATGAAACTTCTTACAATTTAATACACATATGCAGGTAATATACGAAAAAGTTTGTGCAAATTTTCAATGAAATCCTATGAAAATGATAAAATCATAAAACTACCTTAAACTTGAAAAATCAATATAGTTTTTAAAACTTTCTCATCTAACTCTTAAGCTTGACTGTACTGTGACTACCACCTTAAGTGTTTGGTAAATTGCTTTCTGGGTCAGTAAAAAAATTTTTGAATATTGGGTCGGTCAAGATGCCTGAGACACTTTTTATCATGAATTTACGGCAAAACTGTACGGTGTTTTATGGCGTTGCAATAAAACATCGCTCGAATATTTTGGAACGTACCATCACGCGCGGTTAATATCTCTTGTCTGCACGATGGACGTTAAAAAAGTATTATACGTATATGCCGATGTACTAGATTGAAATTTGAGGAGAAACTGAAGATACTTTCCTTCAAAAATTTAAATTTCTCATAATAAATTTGTGAAATGTAGACTTCATATTTCTGTCATTAATTTAATAATTTTTTTCTGGTAGCTGTAATATTAATTGACAGCTTAAGCACACTTTTTTTGAAACAATTTTGAACTTGACAATTTGACATTTTAATGATTTAATATTGTGTAAAAAATTAAAAATTAAAAAAGTTAATAAAACCTTTTAATATTTACAATAACTTTTATTACGTGGAATATGTCAGATCACATCAAGAATTAAAAATAAGAAGCGGACAAAGAGAATTTATTTCTTTTTTCTGTTTCCTTTGGTTATTCTATGTTATTCATGTTTAAAATTATTTTTTAAGTTAAAAAAATCCAGATAATATCGAATAGATATATACATATGTAATACCTTAGAATAAAAACATAAGCCCAAAATATTTTCTATTATATAGTTTCGTTGTAAATCTTGAAAAAGGTGAATTTTAACATAATTTCAACTTTATAACTTTCGATAACTTTTAAAAATTATCGAAATCTAATTTATCTAAATTTATCGAAAAATGATCTTTTTGTAGAGCATCAAATTTCCTATAAAAATATGTATGAAGCACATATGTAAATGATCTCATTATTAAGGTACAAAATACATTTTTCTAATATTTTATTTAAATAATAAATAAAAAATTACGATCAGGAACCTCTGAAAATTTTTCTTGGGTTTTAAAATTTAAACAGACGTCTTTTTTCATGCCTCTAAAAGCCTCTTAAAAAATTGCAACTCAATTTTTGGTAAAAGATGAGGAAAGTCTGAATTGTACAAATTTAACGTCGAAATTTCACTTCGTGAAAATGACACACATGAAAATAAGGAGTTACCTCCTTAAGGAGGTTGGCTACATATAACGAAATGATAAAAATTCGTTCAAATTTGGAGAGAATATTCTTCCATATGAAATACGTGAATACAATTTTTTTTCGAATATTCGTCTACGTATTTTTCGAACAATTTAATCCATGAAATAGGCATTTTTAGACAATACAGATATACATTCCGTGTATAAGGACGTAACTTTACTATTGGATTACTCAAAAATAATGTAGACGATATTTTTTTCTAAATTTATATAAATTTCTTTAGTGACAAAGAACATTCTCTTTAATTTTTATCATATTCTTAACAAATTTCCTTTCCCTATACTTTTAACAAGTAAAACGTTATTTATTTTCGCCACTTGTAGCCAACCTCCACAAGGTAGTTCTATAGGTACAGTCAAATCAAAAGTTTTTATCTCAATTTATCACTACACCATGCGGTTTTAGAGATTAACTTCATTAAGAAAAGTTGTTGCAAATCGTTTCAAGAACAACATATACTCAAAATTTAAGGTCGTCCAAGGTGACTTGTACTTGCTACGTACGTATGAAAATTAAAAAATTTATAATCTTAGGATTTTTAAAAAAAAGGAAGCTTTTTTCAACAATAAAGGGATGTGCAAAATTTGAAGAAGGTTCGTCTAAATTTCAAGATATTTAGGATTGAAAACCTTGAGGAAGCTTCTTTGAAGTACAATAAAGAACTATATGCTAAATTTTAAGAAGGTTCACCATCTAGATTTCAAGATATTTAGGATTGAAAATGGCAATATTTAACACGGGCTCTTATGAGAGAGTACTGAAAATAGGGATTTTTAACAATAAATATCTCAATTTCTACATGGTGATACCTCTTAAAATTTGGTACGCATATGCGTAACGTATCAAAGAATGCCTGTACCAATTTTCAACAAATTCCTAAATAATCGATAAAACTATAGAACTACCTTAAACGAATATAAAAAAATGTGGAAGAATGCTTCTTTGAGAAAGAGAGTACTTTTTCCAAAATAAGATGAAAAACGTTTCCGCGCGTCCTACATTCGCGTCTGTTATTTTTTTTCGTAATAAACTGTTCATTTTTATCGCCCGGACGACCACGTCGCTCTTGATGTGTGAAACATAAAAATGTACACACGATGATAGCGTGTACTATACTCGAGGGAGAAGCAACAGATGCATCGCTAATTAGCATCTAAATATTTAGCGATGCCCTCGCATTTATCGGTCGCGAGATACCCCGAGCCCGGCGTCCCCATACACGTATCGGTGCCCGTTGTTTTTTGAAAAAGCGCACAAAGGCTTGCACGCGACGGTGCGGGAAACCGTTCGGTCTACGCGCCGAATCGTGCGCGCGAGTATGCGGTCGACCGCCCCACGCGCCAATCGTGGATTTTCTATTATGGAGAGAACGATCACCCGTTTTTATTTTTTCGTCACGCGATTTCGAGCTTGACCATACTCAATTATCGCGATTCTATAAAAACTTTAATTATTATCGATGTATATTAAAATTTATGTAGATTTTTTTTTATTTTATAATTATGGGTGTTGTATATGGGTGTGTTTATTTACTTATTTGTGGTATTATAAAAGTTTCACGTTGTGGACAATGTTGCCATAATTATGGGTATTGTATATGGGTGTGTTTATTTACTTATTTATGGTATTTTAAAAGTTTCACGTTGTGGACAATGTTGCCAAATGTTTGAGGAAACGATGGAGATCTGCGATTTGTAAATTAAATTTCCATTCATTATATTTTATCTTATTAAATAGCTTGGTAAAGGGTTCACACTTTTTTATAAAATTGCATGTTTTTTTATTATTTAATAATTTAATTTAATAATTTAATAATAATTTATCTTATTAAAAAAGCTTGATAAATACTTTTTTATAAAATAACTGATGATGATGATGATTAACTGATGATTTTACATTTAGTTTACACATAAGGACAAACTTTTGAATAGATTGTCTCTGTACTACCTTAAGGTAGGAGTCGCGTGACAGTCTATTCAAGAGTTTGGTTTTACGTGTTAATTAAATGTAAAATCATCACTTTAAATTTTTTGAGACAGAATTTTTTCAAAATTTATGCTGATCTTCTTTGACCTCATATCAACATGTGGGCAAAATTTAAAGAGGCTTCACCATGTGGTTATCGAGATATTTATTTTTTTTAATTGCCACTTTTAACATGGGCTCTTATGAGAGATAAAAAAATGTGACAACTTTTAACAATTAATATCTCGATAACTAGATGGTGAAGCTTCATAAAATTTCGCATACATTTCGATACGACCTCAAACAAAATTTGTGCAAATTTTTAAGAAATTCTGTCTCAAACGATTTTACGCGACTCCTACCTTAAGGTAGTACAACCGCAAAAACGTGTTGAGATAGATTTTCTTAAAAATTAGCACAGGTCTTCTTTAATGTCATATGAAAACATGTGTCAAATTTTACAAAGC
>JAPYYW010005513.1:0-12415 GCA_030522545.1 Cremastinae sp. A BG-2022a
CAAAATTCATTGTAGGACCAAAACTAAAGATTTAGCCCGAACCCAAGCCAAAATAACCAACTTGGTAAATAACGGACACCCTAATATATATATATATAGAAAGTATGAATAATATTAATAATAATACAAATAACAAAAAGAAGAAGAAAAAAAAGAGAGAGAGAGAGCAAAACCGATGCACGTTGAGGGCATTCTCGAAAATTCTTCTGGCTGAGAGACTAACCGAAGGTGAGGGTATGCTCGTCAATAAACTTGGACGTGAACGAGGTCGCCGATGTGGTCGTCATCGTCGACTCACCGTGATGAAGATGATGGAGTCCGGCGAGGTTGAGGGTGTGCTGAGTGTGCTGGGCATGATGGAGAGTCGCGCCGGCGGTCGCGGCCGCGACATTGACGCCGACCGCGCCCTGCAAGCTCAGCGACTGATGAGCCTGATGAGAAGTTTGCTGATGACCGCTCGGGTGATGGGGCGCAAGGCTCGCCAGATTTTTCGCCAGTAGCTCCAGCTGAGTCACCGGCACCGGCGAGTACGGCGAGCCCGGGGGTGGCGTGGGAGCGCCCCAGGTGTAACCGCCAACCCCGACACCCACAGCTGCCGAGAATACGCTCTCTGAAACTGCTCGTTCCAAAGAAACAATATATACGTATATATATATATATGTCATTTGTATATGTGTGTGCAAAACTCATCAATCGATCCTCCGACGCCAAATCTCATCACCCAATTAAGGAGCTTCACGCGTCACTCGCTTCTCATTCAAATATAAGTAAAATCCTTCGTTTTTTTTAAACTATTTTATCGATTTATCTGTGAACTATTGATTACTACACGGAGATAATTAAATATTAAAAATTACCGTGCAGTAACGGTAACCAGATGACAACCCGGAAAATTTGCTTATTATTACCGAGTACAACAGTGATTTTCAAGAAAATTAAAAAAAAAAAAATTCTTCTTCGGATAGAAAATTTTACCAGATTTCCTAGTAAATTTTGATGTGTGATAAAATATGCTAAACTTAAATTTTGTAAATATATAATATAAGCGAAATTTTACTTTTCATTTTATTATTTTATGCATATTTAAAAAATATCTATAAAAAAGTGTCGCCTTTTCAATCATTTAGTTTAAGATTTATTATAAAATTTAACGAGTGTTAAATAAAAATTGTCGTGGACCTTTGATTAAAATTATTAAAATTTCAGTTACGTTTTTGAATTTTTCTGTAACGTGAGTTTAAAAAAAAACTTATCGCATACAAATTATTATGTTTTTCTCACTTGTCACCGAATTTAAATATATCACGGTAATTTTTACCGTAAAATTCACCATAAAAATTAATATTAAATTCTCTCCGTGTATATGCTTTAAAATAATGAGCATTTTTATTATTCTTTTCTATTCAATTTATTGTATGTAGCTCCTCTTCTTTTCATTAAGGTATTCCTTGCAACTTTCTGAAAAAATTGTTAACGCGATTGTTAAATTGCATAAAATCGATTATAAGTTGATAATTGTAGACATTACATCCAATTAGCAAAAATTAAACATGATTTTATGTTTATTTTCAAATTATTATGAAATTATATGTTTGAGGTTATACACACGGGCTCCGAGTTTCAAATCGAAATAATTGTCTTTCAAATGTTCGATAACCTTACATTTTTATGCGATAAATAAGTTTCTCTCGTTGAAATCTATTCATACTATAATTTTTATTCATTATCTGAAGATAATAACGATGTAAATTTTCAATTGAAGTTGTGAAGAAACGTTTCTACCATTATAACATTTATGCTAAAAACCGTAATTTGAAAACAAAAATTCTCTGTTAAAACCTCGGTGACCTATCTTTTTTACTTACGAAACGTTTAAAAAAGTTATTTTTAATCATTTAAAAAAGAATTAGGCCATTCTGAAGATATTTATTCGTGCAAGGAATACCTTAAGGTAAATTCTTAATAAACTATTTTCTCAAGTTGTTAATGGTAACAAGAGATTATTATTAATTCTTTTTTAAATCTTCACAGCCAAAAAGATAAATATTTAGAAAATACGAAAGTGTTTTTTTCGTATGAGTTTCAAAAATGACATTTTCATGAATTATTATCTCAATATGCAGACAGAAAAACCGTAAATAATTTTGATGATTCTATAGTATAACGTATGCTTCGTAATTTGGTGGCATTATAAAATTTATAAATCTGAATGTTCAAATTTTGATTAACCACTCGTGAACCTCCTTAAGATAAAACAGATTTTAAAGATAAATAGATATGCACAACTATTTTCTATTTACAATTAATGGCAACGATACATGAATGATATTATAAAGCAAATTATGAGAAATTATGAGATGTGTATGAGAAATTAAACAAAATATATTTTGATGCTATTAAACATAAAAAAAGTAATTGTATATTTGATTTGTATATTAGTTTAGAATTCAACAAACGCATCATTATTACAAAACAACGTTCTAATTTTGAACGTTGCCAAATGATTTATTTAAAATCTCAAATTAATTTTAATGGCATTGCATATGCTCATTCAACAAATTACACATACTTTCCAAAACTGTGCTAAGTATGCTCACCACAAAATTATGTATGTTGTATACATTTCTTTTAAATTTATTCAGTACAAGTTTCGTTTTTATCGATTAAACTCTGATCTAAAATTCCTCTAGTAATATACTCGATTACTGTGTTTTTCTAACGGACATTTATTCGCTATTCTTATCTGAACGAAAATTGTCTTCATAATTTTTATTTATTTTAATTGTTGTTTATTGTTAATTGTTATTTTCATTTAATAATATTAATTATATTTTATTACCATATAAAGTCAATATACTATAATGTTAATTATCTTAGAAAAAAATTATTTTTAAGTATCATTTATCATTTTAGTCATACAACAAAAAATCCAATTTTTACACGATCAAAAAAAGTATATAAGAGTCTTTATAAGGGGCAGACAATCTCTATAATAAGTAAATTTTCAATGTTTAATTCGTAAAACCCAGACTCTGACTTTTGCTAAAAAGTTGCCAATTTTTTGAGTCTTGGTTTGACTATCAATTGGCCACTTGATCATATTTTAACAATAACTTAAACAATTGCTTATTGTTTAAACAATTAAATTTAGAAAAATTTAAGTAAAATTTTTGGAAATGAATGTCTATACAAAATAAATATCTACTACGAATATATATATAAAAAATATTCACAGCAGAAATCTCATATTATTAAATTTGTATTAAGTGCAAATTTATACGAATTCTCCACAAGAAGCAATGTTAAATCTCAGCAACTATAAGTTCGATAAATCTTAAATTGTTCAGAAAAATGATTTCAAATTTGCCACAAAATTATTTATATACTTATATATGAACAAAATACGAAAAATGTAAAAAATGCTCATATTAAAAAAAATAACGCTCATATATATCCTTAACTTCGATCAGCGCATAGCTTAAATATTTCGTATAGAAAACATGTAAAAGAATTAAGGAAAGAGAAAGAAAGCGTCGCACGGAAAGTCGGACGTTTCGTATGAATATTTAAGCTTGTATTTCGAGCGTCGAACCGGGTAAAAAAAAAACACGACGGAGAATCGCGGGAGTAAGAGTTCATCTCGGGGTCTGGTGGGCGCGAGAGGCGAATTAAATTTATCGCGTTGTACGGGAGCGGGGGTGAGCTCACCCACGCGGAAGGACGAGTAGAGGCCTGGAAGCCGAACGACTTTCGATAAATATGCAATAAACAAGCGTTGAGACGAATAAATGGAAAGTCTATGCAAATGCATTCTAAACAGCGTGTCCTTTTCCCTCTCTTTCTCGCCATTTTTTTTCTCTCCTGTTTTATTACCTCATGATTCTTCTTCTATTACTTTTTTTTTTCAAACCAGCATACCTTTCAGATTTCATAATTTTTAACACTTTTAATTTTTATATAATAAATTTACTATAGTTTATTTACATGCTAGACATATATTATTTAGTTTTTAAATATTTTTCTTATTTTTGTATATTTTATTTTTCTCCAAGATTTACCATGGCATGAACGATAAATCAAATCAAATATTTTCTATAATGCGGAGAAAGTTTGGGTCGATTGCTTTCCGATATATATTTCGGCTTTGATTTCTGTAAAAAATTGATCTCCGATGTATAACGACAAGTTTAATCGCTTTTTATAACGCTTCGTTTATGATTATCGAACGAGCAAAGATTTTTCTCCTGATCGCTTCTTTCTCTTTTTTTCGGACTTTTTTTGTATATACGCTAAAACATTGCATGATAAGTCTCGATAAATCCGGAGCGCGCAGGATCCACGAGAAGAGGATTTGCTGCTTGTTTCCTTTTTTTTCATTTACTTTATTCTCTCTTTGTTTTTGCATTCGCAATCTATTTTCTCATTTTCAGATATCCCGCTTGGAGCACGGACGTTTAATTCTCGTCGTATGCGATTTACCGACACGACGTTTTACGGATTAATTCCTCGGCATGCAGAGTCCACGATTGATTGCCGATGCAGAAGAATTCGCGAAAAAGAAAAAAAAAATTATCCACTTTTAGATTTTTTCTTGTTGTGACTTTCATGTTTTTTAAATGTGTTCCTATTTTTGCATTTAAGATAGAGTTCTTTAGGTAATTTTAAGGAAATTTAAAGTAATTTTTAAATTAATTAAGGCAGTTTTTAGAATTAATGTTGATTTACTACTTTTAACGAGGTAGAAAAAGATCATATTATTTTACACCGTCCACATACATTTAACAATTTCTATTTTTTCTATATTCATTCTTTGAAATATTTATTTTACTCAAAAGTTGTATAAAATAATTTAAAAACTATTTAAAAAAAATTTTTTTCAAACCGTATAATCAAATTTTTTTATAAACAGTTTTTTTTTATCATGTGAAACGCGTAAATTAAACATTTATCTGAACTCCTAAAAAATCAGTCGACCATTTTTTAATCGATTCATTTTATTATTCTGCAAAACAAATATATTTTTTTAATTTTTAAAAATTAAACGATTTTAACTGTAAAATTATACCTCAAAATTTTTTATTCTGCTTATATAAGTGCACACATTATTGTCGATAAATTTTCATTAAAAATTGATTAAAGTTATACATATACAACAACGGTTTAACAATAACACAATTGATGGCAAATAAAGGTATATAGAATGAAAAATGAAAATGTGAACGTAAAAAAACAATGGTACAGTGAAAATGCGTGAATTGTTTGAGTATAAAATGGAGCGCGAACTCACCTGTTCTTTCTGCCCTCGCGATAAAGGTTCGACAGGAGCAGCATGAAAGCCACATTCGCACAAATGTATTCACCGTGTATATACGCATTTTATTTGTGAATAATAACCGCGCTCATTGAATCATTATCGTCCGCGTTTCCCTTATCAAATCGCCGATATCATTGAAACATTTCATATTCGCGCTTGAGCTTCGATCGATTAATTATCGTAGCTAATAACCCGCGCACGCTTTCCGCGCGTTCGCATTTTTCTTTTCCCACCTTCACTATCATTCGCACTATATTTTTCTAAGCGCTAACCGGTACGACGACTATTTGGACCACGGGGTTACAATCTTGCAAAATTGCCAGTAAGCGAACTGTCGGGAGAACGCGAAAGGAAAAATAAGTCGATTGAACGAGACTGTAAAAAAAAAAACATAAAACGATAAAAAGTAAAAAATCAGAGAAAAGTCTCAGCATGAGGGAGAAATGAGGGAAAAAAGTTTCGCGAAGTTAATTAAAACTTTTATAAAGGTGCAAGATTAAAACGTAACATTAAAAAATTACCGAAAGAGAACATTCTCAATTTTTTTTTGTCAGTAAAATTATGAAATATCGATGTCGCAAATTTCGCGAAAAGTTTTTTTTTTCTATATGTCGTTACGTATAATCATTTATGAAAGAGAGTATTCAAAATGGAAAACGATTGTGTGTAATTATTTTGGAATCATTTTGAGGAACGTGGAAAAAATTGGATCTCATCCTCTGGATTTAAGATGGATGGAAGAAAAGTAAAATTATTGATCCATTTTTTAAATTAATATTTATAAAAATAGAAAACTCAAAATATTTAAACATAAGTGACATAAAAAATTCTTAATTTTCTACCACAATAAAAATTTTAAAAAATTCGCGTCACAGAATTAATAAAAATAATACTTCTCTAATTTGAGAAAAAGTGGTGTTCAAAATGGAAAATAATTGCATGTAATCATTTTGGATTCTTCTTAAGGAATGTGGAAAAAAAGTGGATCTCACACTCTGGATTTAAGATGGATGGAAGAATAATAAAATTATTGATCCCTTTTTTACATTAAAATTTATAAAATTGGAAAATTCAAAATATTTAAACATTAATGACATTTAAAAAAATGTTTAAATACTGACCACAATAAAAATTTTAAAATATTCGCCCCACAAAATTCATGAAAATATAAGACGTTTTTTTTCTTCTACATCGTTACGCAACGATTTGAGAAAGAGTGTATTCAAAACGGCAAATGATTGCGTGCGTAATCGTTTTAGGATCTCCTTGAGGAATGTGGAAAAAATTGGGTCTCACCCTGTGGAAGTAAGGTGGAGGATGAAAAAAAAAAGTAAAATAATTTATCCCCTCGATCGTTCTGTTTCACGTGCCAAGTGTAAAGGGTTGTAGATCACCCCTGAGGGTGCGGGACGAGCACGTGCCACGAGTCGTTTGCATTCGTCCCGGGACGATACGGGTAATTGAAATCGCCGATGAGTTTAGATTCGATTTTAGACAAGGGGCCCCAGAGGCAAAAAACCACGAGCCAACTTCTCCGACTGACGAGCCCGGACAGAATGAGAGAAAGAAAGAGAGAGAGAGTGAAAATAACGTGAGAAAGAAGGAAATGGAGAGAAGAAGAGAAAGAACGAGAGAGAGAGAGAGAAAATTAAGAGAAAGAAGGAGAAAAAATATACGAGCGACAAGAGAACGAGAGAGAGAATAAAATGGAGGAGAAAGAGAGAGAAAAATAGAATTAAAAAAAAAAGAGAATAAACTTCTGAGCGAGAGGAAATTGGGAGAAAGAGAGAAAAAATTTTATACGCTCTCGCTTCGTTTTCTTTGCCTTTCTCTCTTTATTCTCCTCTCTCTCTTTTTGCTTCTTTAATCTTTCTCTTTTTCCGACTCGAATAATCAACCGCAATTATACATATGTATGTATAAACTCATCATTCTCTTTTCCACTTACTTTCTCTCTTTCTCTCTCGCGAGTCTTACCCGCGCGCGAGTGCTTTTGTTTCACTGTTCGCTCTCTCTCTCTTTCCTTTTTTCGCGTTCTTTGCCCGCAGCGTGTACGGACTCGAATCGCGAGTCATCTCGCTCAAATTCCAAGCCCGTTGAAAATTTCGATCGTCTCGAATTCCTACGCTGAATTCAATAAAACTCTCTTTTTACAGTATTTCATCATTTTAATAAGTAAATCTGTCAAATATTTCCATCATTTTTCTATCAAAGAATTAAATAAAAATTGTTTACGCGGTCACGCAAGGAATTTTTCGATATTTTAAAGAATACTGCTCAACGTTGATATAAAATGAAAAAAAAAAACAAAAAAATGAATGAATTCTCGGTTCACCGACGAGATTGGTCGCGAAATTCCTTCTTTTTCCTCGGGTCACGAAATTTCTTCTCTTATATTGGTTTTTTTGTGCGCCCTTCACTCTCCGCCCTGAGAAATGGAGGTTCGCGGGCCCCGTTTTTCTAAGCGAGCCCTTTTGGCACCTTCCTCGGCTCTTACAACTGTGAATAGAGAGCGAAAGGAAGAAAGAATTCTCTCGCCCGGGCGCACGAGGGCCCGCTAACTCGCACAATACCGCAATTATGCAATTAAAGACTTGAATGAGCCGACCCAAAAAAAAAGCTGCCCGGGAACTATATTTTTAATCTTATTTCCTTCCTTTTTTTCTTCTACCGCGTACTTCGCGGCCCTAAATTCGCGAGGACGAAGAAGCGTGCGCCCGAATAGAATTTTAGAAGGACAGCGAGATATCCGCGCCGTGGAACACGAATAATGGCCCTTTAACGATCTCATTGTTCGAGGTGTAATACAAAACGCTCAGGATTTCGCGAACGTCGCTCGCTTTTAGTGAGAAAATGAAAATTAATATACGCATCTTTTTATTTCGTCGCTTCCTCCCCCTCCACATGGAATGGAAGGGAAAAAAAATGGAATATTTTGGACGGAAGTTGAAAGGAATAAAATAATATTACCTCACGAAAGGTGATAGTTCTTATTTGTTATGAACGTAAAAGTGAACGTATCTTTTTTCGTAGTATAGCATTTATTTTATATTTTCACGTTTTTATTATACTAATAAAAATTGTGACGCAGTATCTTTTAACTTCAAAATTGTCGATATGAAAAATTGATATCCAGAAATTGAAAAAGAAAAAGAAGTTTGTGGCATAATTTATCACGGTAATTTAAGAAAATTCTAAACTTTCAGTAAACAAAGAATAATAAAAATGCTTTTACTCAAGATGTAAATTACTTCAATTCAAATCTGTAGTAGGAAAAATGGATACTAAGATTGAACAAAAATTTCAAATTTCCAAAAAACATAAAAAACAAAGAATAATAAAGTAGGAAAAGTGGATACTAAGATTGAACAAAAATTTCAAATTTCCAAAAAACATAAAAATGCCAAAAAAACATATATGGTAGTTGGAAAATTGGCACGGGTCTGTTCGCAATTCGAAAAGCTCGATATTTTTTACATACACCGCGCGAATATTCACAAATCGACGAATCGTCAGCAAATCTCGGAGGTGCCCTTTCATTTGGAAAGATAAAAAGAAATCATGGCTCAAGAAACTTTCAGCAATAAAGCTCGAAAATATCTGAGCCATCGACTGAATACTTTTGTTCGAAGAAAAATAAAAAGTAAGACGAGGAATTACAAGGAAAAGTTTTTTGGATGAGAATTGTAGTCCGGTGATAAAAAAAATATTCGCATAGTGGCAAGTTTGCGAAAATTCTAATAATGTCAACCTCGACAAAATCTCTTAAATTTCTTGGAAATAATTCCATACCTATTTACATCAGTATTGTTGTAATTACGAATTTGCTATAGATAATCAGTAATTTTGAAAAAAGTATGATTTTATTTAGGAGAATGATAAACCATATTTAAGAATGTATGACTTCTGACATTTAAACCGTGAAAATCAGACTCTATTTTTTGCCAAAAAAACATTCGAACCTTTTATCAGTAATTTATACATTTTTATTATTTAAACAAATTAAATACGAATACTTTTTGTGACGTGTTTCGAAACTACTGTCTATATAAAAAATGTAATTTTAAATTTAAATTCAACAACTTTATAGAGTTTGATAACTTTTTGAACCACTTATTGTTAGTAAAACGATTCCAAAGACACGAAATTTTTTCATATACTCAAAAATCAATATGTATTGAAAATTTATTCAATTTTCATATTTTTATTGCTCATACATCCTTAAAATGAGAAGAACAGAATCATATGATGGAGGATAATTATTTTGTGGTATTTACAAAGACTATGCGAAAATTTAATTACTAATATAAAAACTGTCTCACTCGGTGAATATTGAAAAAAAAATTATTAATAAATAAAAAATTGTATGAATTGCGTAAAGTCCTCGAAATTCTGTGCAATTTTATATTCGTTATTTTCTATTCTTTCATTCCTACAATTGTTAAAACTGTCATAAATTCTGTATATAACCGTGTTCAATAGAAGACGAATGTTGAAATTTTATTTCAACGTTGTTCGCTTTTGAAATACGATTTTCAACTTACCCTTGTGTGTCGTCGAATGATAAGCTCGGGCCGAAGTACTACCGGGGGTGGCAGGAGTCGCAGCAACGAAGCTCGCTCCGCCACCCCCCGGAAATAACGAGTAAAGTCCGTAACGATTGACACCTGTGATAATTAATCGATTTTAATTAAAAAACGGATATAACGATATTTTTTTTTCTATTGCGCGAAAGTTTTACAATTATTTACAGACTGAAATTCCCGCGTATCGACGATTTATTTTTCGTGCTGAGGAACGCTTTAATAAATATAGCAATTGATGCTTTTCATTATCCTTTTAATCTAACTTTGCCTTGGAATTTTTCACGTGTCACGATGTTTCTTTTTCAACGTATCGAAAACGATTTCGCGTCTATCAATGACTTTTCCAACTGTTGTGTGTAAAATAAAGATCCAAATAAACAAAAAGTGTCATTCAATTTTATACTCAAATAAAAAAGAATTGAAAAAATAGTAAATTAAACTACTTAATCTTGTACTAACAAAGCTCATTAAGCCACTGCTGTTCAAAAAAAATACGATGCCTCCAAAGAGTTTTTGCAATCAAATTAAGAAAATTCAGAGTCAATCTTTAAAGGTATACCGTTAAAGATACCGACTATTTAAGATTTCGTTGAAATTTTGCATATATGAGTGTATTTAATACATTCTTGTATATTAAATTTTGAGAGATCCTATTGGACCTCATTTTCAGAAATTTTGGAGCGATCAGGTTTAAAAAAGTTATTATATGGTATTCCTTGTGCGAAAGAGCAGATTTTGCAAAGGCCTTGGTAAATTTGTTTAAATCATTATTGATACGTTTATTAAATTGCGTAAAAATGATCATAAAATAATAATCATATAAATTTTATACACTGAAGTGTTTGAAGCTAAACAATTATCTCAAATGTTCAATGAAACTAAATTTTTATGAGCATATAGTTCATATCCGTTATTGAAAGATAATAAAGACGAAAATTTTTCAATTGAAAAAATACAGAGAACGTTTTCTCTATTAACATCTATGCTAAATATACCATAATTTCAAAATAAATATTCCACGTTAAAACTCGATATATCTCATCTTTTTTACAAAACATTAGAAAAAATTATTTTTATTCATTCAAAAAAATCGAAGAAAAACTGAGTAGAATCTATTGGATTTGATCGCATCGATAAAACTACCTTAGAACTTTATTAAGGTACATTCAAATAAAAAATATTAATCTCGGTATTTCTGACATTCAAAGTAATTTTTGAGAATAAATTAATTAAGAAAAGTTTTTGCAAATTGACTAAAAAATAAAATACTCTAAATTCAAGGGAATCCAAGGTCGGGTATACTTGCTACATGATTTAAAAAATTTAGAAACATTTTTATGTCAGATTTTTTTGAAAAACTAAACAAAGTTTCTTTAATGTTATATAAAAATCAGTGCAAAATTTCAAGAAATTTCACGATCTAGAAGTCAAAATATTGAAGGTTGATCATCGTAACATCAAACACGTGCTTTTATGGAAAAGCACGAAAAATCATGATTTTTAACAATTAACCTTTTAAAATTTGGACCACGTATTCAGATCACATGCAAGAAGATTTGTGCAAATTTTCAAGGAAATTTATCGAAATTTTTCACGAAAAATACCTTAGGTTGAAACCATTTGATTCTCTTTGCATAATATATATATATAAAGAATAATAAATATTTTTATATTCTCTACATCGAGTAGTTTATACGTTGCATTTTGTTTGAACAGCAGTTTATATTTAACAACTTTTAACTCGTTGCACATATATAACCATCGATACTTTATTCGCTTGCACGAAACAAAAGGGAAAAAAAAATATATTTTCGTACCCTGATTGTGAGCTGGCGAAGGGGTTGCGGCGAGTGGTGGTGTCGCGTGCGACTGTTGGCTCGCTGTCTGGTTGTGCTGCGCCGGTGTGAGGGGCCAGAGCGTCGCAGGAGCACCAGGAACCGTGGACTGCTGACCTCGGATCCCGCCCGTGTCCCCGACCTGACGGCTCCCCGTGCCCCCTTGAACCACGGGAGGGACCAACATTGGACCACCCCCTCCCGAGGCTAAACACACAATTTTAAAAAACACCCATCATTAGCACACAAGCCACGAATGAATTTATTTATTTTAAATAATTGGTAACTCATTTATTTCATAAAAATGCACGAAAAAAATTATTTATTCTGTTCACATCGTGCCTTTTCATATATACGTATTTTAAAAAATAGTCAATCAATCGTATATTATTTAAGATATATTATTCCAATATGCTCATTATATTATTATTATTTAAAAAATCAATACTCATTTAAGGTACGAATCGCGTAAAATTGTTTGAGACAGAATTTCTTAAAAATTTTTTTGAGGTCATGTCGAAATAGGTATGTCAAATTTTATAAAGCTTTAAGTCACATTTTTTGATCTCTCATAAGAGCCCCCCGTGCAGAATTTTTGTTAGGGACTCCCAACTTTCGATAGGATTCCAATCGGGTTTTACTAGGGTCTCCACAAATGAGGTGTCCCTATTAGAATCCAA
>JAPYYW010005515.1:0-14077 GCA_030522545.1 Cremastinae sp. A BG-2022a
AATTTATATAAATTTGTTTAGTGGCAAAGAACGTTCTTTCAAATTTTCATCGTGTTCTTAATGAATTTCGATTCCCTATACTTTTAACATATAAAACTTTATTTGTTTTCATTTATTTTCTCCAAGGCTATCGAAATCCCTTATATTTCCATTAATTCTATTTTATTTGATTAGAAAGCTCGGTAAAAGGCCCATTTTTTTTAATTGCATATTTTTTAATGACGAACAAAATGAGAAGTTTTTAATTTAGATCTGCAGTCTTTAACAACACAAAAACTCAAATAATTGTACATAATTACTATCTTAGACCATGTTTGCGTGTTAAAAAGCACATTTTGAATTCAATTTTTCTCGAAAATGACATTGGCGACCCCCCTCGATTTTTTTTCTAATAAATTAGGAACTACTTAATCTACTTATATACTCAATATAAAAATTTTCTGCAGACTTTCGTTTTGCTGGAGAACTACCTTACATGTATCGAAGAACGACTGTACCAATTTTCAACACCTTTGAAAATTTTTTCGAAGGTCTCATATTTGGTGTGGCATCTTTTTTTATCATTTCGATAATATTAAACCCATATCCGCGATCAAAAGATTAGTAATTTTTTTGGCTCACCCTATAATGTATGGATATTGGAGTCGTTGATGATTTTTTTGAAAATCAAAATCAAAATCGAGTTGATGTTTCGGTAATTGGAGTTCTCGCGGTAAAATATTGGAAAAGGGGATTTCTGATAGCGACTGTGCGTAACCCGCTGAAGGCCTTCACCTCGAGCCGGGCGCTCGATACTCGTCGCTGCCGCTGCCCTTCCACAAAAACATTTCAGCTCCTGCGCGACCCTTGCGCTCTCTAATATATTTCCCACTATAGCTCGCCGTCTGTGTTGTCTCGGGCCAAGATTTCACAAACAAGGGAAAAGAAGAAAAGCAGAGAGGGGCTGGAGATGATGTCGGATTCAATGTCAATAAGTAGAGACGCTCTTGAAATAAAAAGTACGACGATAATATATACTGAAGTGGAAACGGACGAGTATATCAAAAGCGACCCTTATATTTTTCGAATAGAAAAAAAATAGTAACTCGTATATAGAAAAAAAAAGTAACGCGAAATGATTCAGCGAGCGGACAACATTCTGGAAGCCATAAAACGCGAATATTAGGTCAGATGGCGCGGCTATCGATTGTTTTTTTTATTCTCTCCGGTCTGCGTGTATCATCTCAGCGGTTTGACGTTTCTCGCCAATGTATTCTGTGGAAATGTGTGGAGAAACTCTCTGTTTCTCTCGACTAGGATGTACGGTGCATTTATACTATGCGAGAGTTAAAAATACGTCGATCTTCCGCACTTGACTTTCGCGCGTGGATAAAAAGGGACAGAATTTCTCGACGGTAATCCTATATGACTCTTTGTATTACAATCCGATCCAGTCTTTTCACAGAATTAAGGATGTATGAGCGATTTTTTTTTAAATATGAGAATTTGATTAATTTTTCTTATTTTGTTTTCAAGCATATGAAAAAATATTTTGTGCCAAATTTGAAATTTTGTTTTACTCGATGGTTTTAAGGTGATGTGAAACACCCCATTTTTAGTGATTTTTCGGGCAAATGAATTGAAATTTGAATATACACCATATACTATAGTGCATGACGTTCTTGGAATTTCAAAACACGAAAAAAAATTTTTTTTTACTTTCGTTTTTTTATTTTTTTTTTAATTCCAAGAATGTCACGCCCTAGTACAGCGTACACTACATATAACATATTCAAATTTCAGTTTATTTGCTTGAAAAATACGAGCGTGGGATTTGTTCGAAAATTCATTCAAAATTGGGTGTTTCAAATCACTTTAAGGTAGTTCTATCAGTACAGTCAAATCAAAAAATTTTATCTAAGATTATCTCTGTACCATATAGTTTTTCAGAAAAAGTTTATTAAGAAAAGTTGTTGCTAATTATTTCAAGAACAACATACTGAAAATTCAAGGTCATCCAAGGTCACCTGTACTTGTTACCTATGTATGAAAATTTAAAAAATCATAATCTTAGGATTTTTTTAAAAAACTAAAGGAAGCTTCTGTGAAGTACAATAAAGAGTTGTGCGAAATTTCAACAAGTTCCACTACCCAGAAGTCAAGATATTCAGAGTTGAAGATCGCAATATTTAACACGTGCTCTTATAAAAGACTGCAGAAAATAATGATTTTTGCCAATAAATATCTCGAGTTTTAAGTAGTGAAACCTCTTGAAATTTACTATACAATTGTATCAAAGAAGGTTTCTGCAAATTTTTAACAAAATCCTAAGAAAACGATTTTATGATAGAACTACCTTAAGTGTTATCGAACTCTAAATATGGAGAATTCGTAAATTTTCACGAAATAAAAATTAAAAAATATGAGATTCTTGAGAATTTTTTTAAACTGGCGGGTGTACTTATAAATGTAGGAAAAAAGCATACTTGAGACCATAACGTTCCGTCTGTGCGCGATCAAGTACACTTTGACGGCAAAAGTCCTGATAGCAACTACAGCGATCTCGAGCAAAGTGGACGATTCTCTCGAGAGCAAACTACGAGAATGAAAACGACAAAAAAAAACTTAGAGCTGCTTTATCCGAGAGTGTAATATAGAAATAGAAGACGAAAGCGTTTATCAGAAATTCTCTCAACACGAAATATATTTTCCCAATAATTGTCACCACTTATTCCTCTACGAAATTATTCTCACCCAGATTTTCCAATTTCCTATCGAGTTCGATCTCTCCCGCGAGGATTTTCATCTCTCTTTCGGTTCTTTTTTATCCTCGTTATTTCATCGACGTGACGATTTCCGGGCAGTCGAACGACACGGCGCAGGGGAGAAAGTCTCTTAGAATAGAAACTGCTCTCGTGAAGCGAAGCCGTCTTAAAAAAATAAAAACAGTTTTCAAACAAGAGGAAGAAGATGGGAAAAAGTGAAGAAATGAGCTCGAAGGGGCATAACGTTGAAAGTATCGTGATGAGTTCGATCGATGGAACAAAGAATTTTTACTCTTCGATTGGCTGAACACAAAAACATGTTTACATGTCTCCAAATTATCAACTTTAAATTATATATTCACGTAAACGAATGATACGTTGTAAAAAACATCCTTAATTTATTGTTATTCAAATTTATTGTATTATTTATTTATATTATTTAAATTTATTAAAATCTTACTGATTATTTTTATAATAAAATGTAATAAATTATTCTTGAACTTGCTATAATTATTGTTATAGTCCTTGATTAAAAAAAAGGAAAGTGAATTGAATGCTCGTGACATTGGAATATCGACAGATCGACGTGTTTTGAATCGTGCAAAGAGGAAAAGTATGGCATCTGGAGCAGGCGGAGAGACACGCTTCTCTTTCACAGAGTTCTTGTGAATGATTTAACACCCACGTAGACCACCGCCCTTTAGATACTCGCGAAGCAAAATAATGCGCTGCGACAAGTCGATTAATCGAAAGTTTCTCCCTATAGCTCATCTTTCATTATCCTCCAGCCTAGTTTGACTTTACAATTTATACTTGTTGGTTTCTAGTACAAGGTCGTATTATAAACGTCTTTTGTATACATTAAACTTGCACGTGTGCACTTTTTATCTTTTTTATCTAGCGACAACACGGCCACTTTTTTGACATGTTTGAATTGATATTTTGCTGTTCTTCTAGACGACACTTCATACAACTTCGAATAATGCACTCTATTCCGATTAATTAGAGGTTTTATCTCTTTTTTAATATACGTGTACATTCGCACTGACATTTTTTAAAAAGTATTTTGAAAAGATATTATAAATTTTAAACGCTAAACTATTCACTTTTCGTATGATTGAAAATTACACTGGAACTGACACTCAATTGAACTTGTCGAATTTCTACGAAGTGTTTTTCGGTAACGAACTACCCGGCGAGACCCGACACGTCTTACCCCGACACTCTCTACCGGCCTACTGATTTCAAATTGAGTCGAAAAACCAAACAATTAAGACCGTAATCGGTTTTTCCCTCGACCGATCACCATGGAAACACTAATGACAAAGCGATTAACGAAAATTTGGAATTTTTTTTCTCGTTACGCTCGACGAATTTTCTCTCTTTTTTTTGATTGTGAGATATAAATGATAGAAAATTGTGTTGTAAGTTTTTTTCACACGAGCTGAGAAAATTTAGCGTGTTCGAGGATCTCCACCCTGATGATTTTTCGAGAATTAAAAATAGGGAAATCTCTAAATTTTAAGTGATGATATCTTTTCGTTTTGCAACTCAATTTTCTATTATTTATATCAAATATACTTGGAAAAATATATCCCTGAATGGTTCGGTAGTCGTAAATATAAAGAAAAGGGAAAGTTCGTCGAGCATAACAAGGAAAAAATTGTTTATTTCTCGAGTATACCTCGACGATTCGACGAGGTCGATGGAAAAACCGAACACAGTCTTGATTTTTCGGATTTCCGACTCAATTTGGAATCAAGATACCGAAAAACATTTCGTAGCAATTTGACAAGTTTCAATTGAACGAGTATCAGCTTAAACTGAGTGTCGGTTGGATTTCATAGAGCACATTGTGCGAAGTTATATGAAGTGTGCATCTAGAAGAACAGCAACATGTATAAATTGAAACATGTTAAAAAAAGAAAAAGCGGTCGCCCAGCTCGTTATTAAAAAAGGATTAAAGCGAAAACAATATTTAAAAAAGTGAAATTATCAAGTTTGGTAAAATTTTTTTAAATCAGGCAGCTCTTCAGCCGATGGAGAAGGTGTAAGGAGATACAGCCGGTATAGACTGGGCAGTAGCTAAAGCAAATGCTCGTACGATCGCGTGACATTAGTTTGGATAATAGCGGGGATCGAAATATGGTCGGTCAGGCTCTCGCTCTTCTCCTTTTTTTCCAAGCGCGAGCCCTTTTACATCTGATGAAAAGCTCGCCTCGCAACATTTTTATATCGGAGCGCGTCGATTGCGGTCCGTGCAGCGAAAGAGGACGGAGAGGCAGCGCGCGCGAGAGGTTAAAAAAAAAAGAAAGGAGAAAAATGGCGGAAGAGAAAAAAAAATGGCACAAGAGCGATATATCGCGCGAGCAGAGCGACCGAGACGGAAGATCGTCCGGGGACACTGACATGTGGGTCAATTCCCTCATCGTTCGTTTTATTCCGTGCACACGCACGTACCACACAACTTCTTTAGTGCCATTAACCCTTGCGTAACAATTCTCCTCGGTGCACAGCTCGAACCTGCTGCCCCCTTCTCACCAATCATTCCTGCATGTGGGTTGTACGTTTTATACACCAAACATATTCTATATACACCCGTATACATACTATGTATATATTTCTCGTATGCACTTGTATACATACAAGCTCTTCAAAAAGTATATTGCAAATGTATTCCCAAGTTTTTCAGGGGTTTCGATAGTTTTAACGAAATAATAAAAATTCGTTCAAATTTGGAGAGGATATTCTTTCATATGAAATGTGTAAACACGAATTTTTTTCGAATTTTCGTCTAATTATTTTCTTTTTAGACAATATAGATATACTTTCCGTGTATAAGAATGTAACTTCAACACTTGATTACTCGAAAACAATGTAGACGATTGTTTTTTTCTGAATTTATATAAATTTTTTTAGTGGCAAAGAAAGTTCTTTCAAATTTTCATCGTGTTCTTAATGAATTTCGATTCCCTGTACTTTTAACACGTAAAACTTCATTTGTTTTCATTTATTTTCGCCAAGGCTATCGAAACTCCTTAAGGATGTCTATCACAAAAATGTCGATTTGAAGAAAAATGTATCGTTTTGGAATCAAACAATTGGAAAAGCTGCAAAATCCGCATTAAAAAATCTGCCTTTGCTGACCGTTTAATGAAAATATTTGTAATTGAAAATTCGATTTTTAACATTGAGTAGATGCGAGAATACAATTTCATACCTTTATTTTTAAAAAAGTTATTGTTTTGCAGATGAGTGAATCTTTGTAAAAATTAATTATTATATTCATTAAACATTTTTAAACATATAGGATAAAGAAAAATTGGAAATTCTGAGCCTTTTGTATTAACTATTAACGATAAATGATGATAAAATGTCACTCAGAGCTCTATGTAATAATACAACAAGCTTTCACAGGTTTCCTAACTTTAATCAAAACAACAACTTAAATAAAAGTATTAATATTGCTAAGTATACTTTTTGGATCACCACGATAACTCTTAATTCCTGATGAAAACTTGACCCTTTATTTTAGTATTCTTAATTGCAGTAAGAAGCATGTTCAAAAATGTGTAAAAAGTATCTATGTAACTTGTGTAAAAGTATCAAACTTAATACAATAATGAATATACATATTTGCGTGTGTGTTCCGTTTATGGTGCATATGCTAACAATTTTAAGATTGCAATTCTATTGCTAGTCACATCCAACACTTTATTTATCCCAGTTTTTCTGAGTATCGCGTGGTTCTCAGCTGCACTTCATTGAGAAAAATTATATTGAATATTAATCCAAATATGGCATTAAATTTAAATTCATACAATTCAATAGGCCATCCGTTTTTAATACAAAAGTTGATTCAGAACGTCTTTGTAGAATGCTGCGTTCAGTATACTAATTTGTTATGGATACGTTGACCGTTTTTGAACTTCGTACACCACTTCAAAATCTTTCTCTAGCTTAAATAATTATCACCATATAATTTTCAACAAATCCAATGTTTACGAATAAATTTGAACTAAAGTTTGATTGGGGCATGTTTCTCCATCGTGAAAATTGTGACACAGTAACTACAACACATCTGCTTCAAGTAAATACACTAAATTAAGTTATTGCACTGAAATTTGAACTTTGAGCAAACTAAAGGATGATATTACATGGTAGCACGGCCAGATAGCAGATAACGCAAGTTGTAGATTTTATGTACAATTAGTCTCAGAACTTTTCGAATGAACTGTGTATTTGATATTTGGTTTCATAATTAGAAAATGATTATCTAAACAGTTATAGCATTATTACGTGTTGAATTCTTGGAATTTAAACATTGTTTTTACGGAATCGTATTATATTTGCCTTGAATATAAACAACAAATTGTATAAGATAATTGTTGAATATGAATCATACGATGGGTATATGACTTTTATAATAAAATTATATAATAAAATTATAGGAATTGGAAAACATTCCATTAAGTTTTTCCTTTCAATTGTGTACATGGATGATGCTAATTGTCAGATATTATAGCTAAAAACAAAAAATTGAAAAATTTACAGCAAGAATATGAAATTCCATCAATTTATCATACAAAATCCACTTTTGTCAGGGACTATATCTACAATTTCTCTCTATCGTTTACTTCAGGATTATCGCTCGCGGACACGCAATTCAACAGGAATTTCAAGAACAGGAAGTTATTGACGATTGAATTTTTCATTTTTTTCCTTCTTTCTTCTATCATTCTCATATACCTTCATTACGATTTTTTTTATCTCTCAAGTAAAACATTTTTTCAAGGCAAATATGTATACATGAGTCGTTGATTAATAAGTAAATTACAATTTTTTTATGTTTAACAGATATAATCTCTTTTTTATATTTTACAATGATTCATCGTTGACCAATTTTTACATTTTAATATTTTTTTACACACAACATACAACATTTACATATTTTCGTTGATCGACAAGGAGAAACTGAATAAAAATATAAATTAAAAATGAATATTCGTCTCGATTAGAACGTTCTTGTCTATTTCCGATTCGCTTCCGGCTCGGTGTGCCGTTATAATGAATTTTCGTACCGGAAATAACGTGACCAAGGGGTAACGGAGCCTGTATGAAATAATTCACGGATCACGGATCCGGGTGTGCAATGAATCGTGCATCGATATACGCGCTTATTAATATGCGAGACACGTGCTCTTATCGAGCTTGATATATCGGTTTTACGATAGGAGGACACTTGAACTTTATCGGAAAGGAACGAAGCCCTTCCGGCCGTCCTCACACTGGGCATTCGACCGGCATTAATTACCTCGCTCATTGTCCTCATCATATAATACGTCTCAATTGTCTACACATATTTTTCGTATATCGAGCACCCCACGCTTTTTTTCACAATTATAATAATATTTTTCGTTTATTATTATTTTCTGCCTATATGAAGAATTATTTTTCACTTTTTGGTTCGATATGTGTTATAAAAGCGTGTTTTTTATTTTTTTTTAAATATATTTTTTACCACAGAACCACACGGTTGAACCATATATACCTTAAAGATATAAGATCGGCAGTACGTTAACAGTACTCTTCACTTCTCTACTCAAGACCATATTTTAAGCTAAATTTGGCTTTTTAAAACTACAGAAGAGTTTTTTTTTGAGTAAATTTATTCCAAAATAGTCAATTTTTGTTTATAGTAGCCACATTCAAGATGAAATACGAAAAAAATAATATCAAGAGTAGAGAAATTAAGAGTAAGGTTAACGTACTGCCTAAAAGATCCAGTACAGCGCGTAATTCGAGTGTCGCGTTGATTGAATATATGCAGTATCTTAATAGCTTAATCATGATTTGATGAAGTTCTCGAGTGGATCGCGGTGAGTAGATGCGGGCGAAAAAGAGCACACTCGCTATTATAACGCGACGAGGATTTTCCGTTGGGCTCTTTGCCAAGTGTATGAAGTGATCACACCTGTTTTTTCGTCTCTCTCGCTCATTCTCTCTCCTCCGAGCGGGACCTTCATTCAGGGAAGAAAATACCGTTCGAACAGGAAGAAGAGAAAGAGAGAGAGAGAGAGTGAAGAAGAATGGTGGAGGATGGAAAAAAGTCAAGTGCGCATTGACCACGGCGCGTATACGCATAATAGTGTGCAGAAATACACAAAGGCGCTCACGGGGAGATTCTCATGGCGCATTGTTGCATCGTCACCTACAGACCTTCAAGTTCACACTCGACTGGCATATTTCCCAATATCCACGTGCAGCGCGTATCTCGGGGGGGAAAAAAAATACGATGAGAGAAAAGAGCTCGTTACCATTGTTAAACGTCCCAAAATGGCAATTCCGCTCATCTCGTTTTTTTTTTCTTCTCTTTTCTCGCGAGACGGCAATAAGTAATCAAGTCAAGTGCAGACATATTTTTCGTGGAATCTCGTTAGAAACAAGAAAATTCCGGAGATTGCCATATAAAAGGAATCTCGAATTCCAAAAAAGTCTCTTCTCCATGCTAAATATTTCATTTCCTCGAAATTCGATGCCAAGAATTTCGTAATTAATCGTCACGGATCGCTACACGTAATTTTTCTCTTGCCTTATGTTTTATTATTCTCGTCAGCTCCTTTTTTATCGATCGTTTAAATAGTAAAGTTCTCCATGCGTGGCATCTGTTGTCTCTTCAATCGTTCTGATTCTCATATGTGAGCGCGCGTGAAAAATATTCTCTTTGTATAACGATAAAATAACTTCGAGGCGCGGGCTGAACGCGCTTTTGTCTCCGCGCGGGTGCACTTTTATATCCAAACAAAATCTCTATTCTACGTGCCAGCTCGACGTGCCTCTTTCATATTTTTCCGATTCGTCCATTTCTTCGCTCCTGCGCGCCCCCCATTCTCATTAGTCACGCTGGCTCGTATCTCGAAAAATTCCAAACATTGCAAGTACAAAAGAACCTTCTTTTTTTTGTTTGAATGACAAAAACTTTGGCTCTATTCTTTTTACCTGCTGTGAGTCGTTTATACATTTCTAATTTTTTTATAGGTTCTTGTTCAAAGGTTTGCACTCGCAATAATCGGCCTTGTATTTCATTCATCCGAGAATTTTCATTGAGTTGGTAGCAAAAGATTTTAGCAAATTTTGACAAATTTTGAACTTAATTTATTGACGCTTATTTTAGAGACCAACAACTTGAAAATTATACAAAGGTAAACGCCCCAATAGTTGGACAGTTAAGGTAGTGCAACCGCGAAATCGTGTTGAGTCAGATTTTCTTGAAAATTTGCACAGATCTTCTTAAACGTCATATGAAAACGTGTGTCAAATTTTACAAAGCTTTACCATCTAGATATCGAGATATTATACATTAAAAGTTGTTGCTTTTTCGAATCTTCCATAAGAGCCCATGTCAAAAGTATCAATTTTTAAAATTTAGTATCTAAATAACTATACATGGTAAAACCTTTTTAAATTTTGCAAACACTTTAACACAATACTAACGAAGATCTGTGCAATTTTTGAATAAATGCTGTCTCAAGAAATTCCAAGCGATGATTTTACATCAAGTTAACACATATAAGGACAAACTTTTGAATAGACTGTGTCTCGGTTGTACTACCTTAAGGATTTTCATACTTAATCTTTATTTTAAAAATATATAAACAAAAAATCTGCTTCAAATTCACCTCTAAACTATTGTCTGATATTTTAGTGATCCAAAACTCATTTTATGTATTAATTTTAGACAATATTTCTTGTAAATAAATACTTGAACGTTTGAATATACATATGTAGGATGTCCCAATAGTTGGACAGAAAATCGACTCTACCTCTAGAGTTTAGCAAGTTTGTTTCAATAAATTAAAGTTATGAAAATAAACCTCTTTGTATATGAAAAATAATCCATACGATTTTATTGAGAAATAAATAATTCAAATGTTAAAAATAATACAGCAAAAGTTGTCCAACTATAGGGACATGTCCATCTATTGAGACGTTTATCTCATGTATTTCCGTTCATTTTTTCATCGTCATTTGCAAGAGAGAGAAAAAGCGTTGAATATCGTTCGCGATCAATTCAATATAGACTTTTAATGACACGAGCGCGTGAAGGTATAAAAAGCAGAAAGCGTGCAAGGTATAAAAGCATGCCCGATAAAACTTGCACCTTTAATAAAAGGTCAAAAGACGGACTGAATCATGTTTTTCCCTTGTATGAAAACACCTCGATCTGCCCTTCTGGCCTATCATGATTTTTTATTGACTTTTCTTCCATCTCGCATACGATACGTCAGAGTGATTAAATGGTCGCAAAAAACTTATTTCAAAAATAAAACAAGGACGCGAAATAATGAAAAAAATTATGTTTTTTGTTCAATGCAAAATATATATTAATTTTTCTATGATTTTTCTATGGTTCAAGTGTAATTGAAACGAAGACGGAATAAATAATGAAAATATATTTTCTGTTTGCAGGCATCAGTGAGAGATGGAATTCGGGTGTCCACGCAGAAAATGCATGAATCTACGATGATCAAATATTCGTGGAAGAATCGAAGACCCCGAGAGTTTTTTGTACTGATCGAGATAATGAAAAATGGAGAAAAAAAATAGACAGAGCTGGATGAAATAGAAAAACAGGAGAGAGAGAGAGAGAGAAGTGACGAGGGTCGAGAGGGGAAATAGTCTAAAATGATGACTGCAATGGCGAGGCTGCCCTGTAAGCAGCAAAATATTCCAGCGAGCCAGCAATTGGCATCGAGACACGGAAACAACTCGACAGGCAATCCCATTCACAGTGATGGCAGAGTTTACTGGCCAATCCAGCAGACCAGCAGAAACCCTGTTCCTCTGCCCCCTCCACCTTACGTCAGAAATCCACCTCGACAACATGCTGATAACACAGGTTTGTCCATTTCTCTTTGGCTTTCGATCTCTTCGAAATGTTTGCGCTGTATTTTTCAAGCAATCCAACAGTTACGTTAGTTACATTTAAACCCTTTCAGGGTGTTAATACTGTAAAGCGAAAAATCAAAAGTTTGACAATGTTTTTCTCACATATAAAATTGTTTAAGGTGATCTAAAACATCCAATTTTGAGTGAATTTTTGGACAAATACCACGCTCGTATTTTTCAAGCAAATGAATTGAAATTTGAATATGTTATGCAGAATTTTTAAAAAAGTAAAAAAAAACCAAAGTACAAAATTTTTTTTTGTTTTTTGAAATGCCAAGAACGTCATGCTCTAATATAGTGTATTTTCAGCATAACATATTCAAATTTTAATTCATCTGCTTTGTGATTTGTCCGAAAAATCCCTTAAAAATTCATTTGAAAAAGTTGCTGACGCAAATTGACTGAAGAAAAACATATTTGAAATTGAAGACCATCGAACAACATATCTACTTTCTATGTGATTGCACAAAAACAATTATTAAATTTTTTTAAAATTAAATAAGGCTTCTTTAATGCCACACAAATATGTATAAATGCGAAATTTTCATTTAAATTAGGAAACTCGTTACATGCGCAATTTATTGTACAAAATTGCACCTTAAAACACGTACTTCTATGAGAAGTACGTACAGGAAATAACCATTTTTAACAAGAAAAAAAATGCATTGTTTCGAGGGCGTAGCGTTATATTAGTTGTTAGCTCCTCCCGAATGCCGGAAGAGAAAGCTCGAGTCGTCGATGGAGAGTCTCGAAAAACCCTTCAGAGCAAAAAGTTTTTTTCGAGCCCTGCTTTTGTTAGGCTCGCACATAGTTGAAGCTATCAGGCGAACGAAAATAAGTGTGAGAAAAAAAGAGGGAGCTATAAAAAAGGGGATTGAGTTTGTCGAGTGCGTGAGAGAGAGATCGAGGAGGACGCGGGCGTTCGTGCCCTTGGAAAAAAGTTGCAGCTGGCACGCGCGTCGAGGGATCCTCCCGGGCACCAATAAACTTGCTTCACGCCGGTGCTGACGCCTCTGTCTTTTCATTCCGCTTCTAACACACGTTTCTCGCACGTGTTCCCCAATCCACGATATACGCAGACGTCGCATCTCCACTTACCGGAAGTGAGCTCTTCAACGTCGATTCCCCATGCTCCC
The DNA here is from genome assembly GCA_030522545.1 of Cremastinae sp. A BG-2022a. Lineage (NCBI taxonomy): Eukaryota > Metazoa > Arthropoda > Insecta > Hymenoptera > Ichneumonidae > Cremastinae sp. A BG-2022a. Next base: position 12,830 of record JAPYYW010005515.1, read on the forward strand.
TATATCCGAGCCAAGTGTATCACACATCCTTTCTAATAATAAAGCTTTCGGGAGATATACATGAGAGACAATTATTTTAATTTTCATTATAATAAATAAGAAAATTCATAATAAAGCTTTTGGGAGAAATCATACATGAGAGGCTATTATTTTAATTTTCATTTAAGGATGTACGAGGGATATTTTTAAAATTATGAGAATTTGATAAATTTTTGATATTTTGTAAAAATGTTGTGCCAAATTTAAAATCGTTTTAACTGAGTAGTTTAAGAGTCATCAAACTCCAGAGGTGTTGAGATTTATAACATTGCGTTTTATATATATTATATCAATATTTTACATTTCGAAACTATAGGATATTTGGCAAAAAAATTGATGATTTTAGGAAAAAGAAAAAGTGCTGTGGAGCTTTTGCAAGAGACCAAAGCGTTTTACGTCAAGAGCGAGATCGTGTTAGATCGGAAGCAGGAACTGAAGAACAGCGGACACCTCCAGGTCGCGGCGTCAACCGCGCCGAGTGCGCCTCCGCGATTGCTCAGAAAATGTGGTAATCCTGTGGGCTGCAGCAGCAGCATCCAGCAACAACAAGTTCAGCAGCAGCAGCAACAGCCGCAGCAACCACAGCCAACGTTGCAACAGGCCTCCGTCGTCTCGCCGCAAATGCCGAACCCAGCTGTCACTTCGGCATGCTGCTGGGCCAATTGCCGAGATCAGGACAGACGTAAGACTTTCTGCTCCTTTTTTCATACACTTTCAGATAAACCATACTGGGTGGAACTACTTCATTTAATATTTACCCAAGCTCCACTTTATTCATTTTTTAATTTACTGGCTAAATTTTTTAAATGTTGTTTCAAAAATTATAAAAAATTGATGTATAAAATATTTAATTATTCATTAAAATGTTTCAGTTATCAGAATTCTAACATTTATCTCTTTATTATTGGCACTGAATATTTTGTGTATAGCTATCATAAGTTAAAAATTTGACAAGCTTTCACTAGATTGTCTCATTTTAAATTGTTTAAACAATGCTACTTATTAAAATTCTTGAAAAGTGTGCTCAAATTGTTCATCTATATTAAAAAAGACATGAGGCCTCTAATCGATTCATCGGAATAGAGCGTGTATTATGCGGAGCGCATTGAATTTTGGCTAATCTCTACTCATTAGAAAAAAATTTGACGTGCGTCAAAATTTTTCATGGGTCCACGAGACCCAGTGTGACTCACCAAATTTTTTGAAATT
>JAPYYW010005524.1:0-14914 GCA_030522545.1 Cremastinae sp. A BG-2022a
ACACACTTGAGCACCATGTTAAAGAACATATGTACAAAGTTTTAAGAAATTCTATAGAAAACCATTTTTACCATAGAACCACGGTAGAACTACCTTAACACATAAGGACAAACTTTTGAATATACTGTCTCGGTTGTACTACCTTAAACAAAATTTGCAGGTGGTCAAATATTTTTGAACGGTAGTGTACATATACACAATAACCTCTGTCTAGCCGCGTTGTCGTGGCGCGGCGCAACAACTCACGTACCTCTCGCGGAATCACATCTCCGGGGGGGTGGAGGGCACTGAAACAGCCCGAAAGAGTTTCGCAATAAGGTGAACCGAAGGCAACCACCCCCGATGAAGCGGAGCTATACTTTTCTCCCCGCAGCCTTGGTGAATCGTGCACGCTCGTTCATCATCCCGGAATTACGTCCTCTCCTCTTTTCCTCCTCCCCACTCCTCTCGCTTCCTCGCCACGTCCACCTTTTTCCCCCTTTTCTCCCTTATTTTATTTATGATTTTACTTCACCTCATTTTGTTTTATTCTTCATTTTTATTTTCCACTCTCATTTTATCTTTTCCCTATTCGTTTCTCTTTATATGCCGTTTTGTTTCATTTCAACCATTTTTATTATCCAGCACCTTTTTTGTCGTTGAATTACATTACATCCGTCTAGGATTATATTTTATTCGTTCTAGATTATTTGAATTAAAAGTAAAAAGGTAACAATTATATGTAGATACATTTTATGTACTTTTTGTCACATATCACGAGTTTAAAAGAAATTAAATTTGCTCATATATACGTATAATTAATGTTTTTTTTAGCAAAAATATAAATACGTAGGTGCGTTGCGTGGGGAGAAGTAGATATTTCATGGAAATGTAGAGGGAGAAAAAAGAAGCGACGGAAACGTGCTTGGATTTCGTTTTTTTGTCCGTACGAAGATTTTCAGCGCACGTATAAATACACATGTGCATCCGTTTATTTATTTATGTACACGGGTATTTATGTTCGTTGAAGACAATCCGAGCACGTTTCGCGTTTGTCGTATACCTTTGGCTCTGCAGCGAGATGCGCTTATCTCGCTCATATAAAAGAAGGAAATAAAAAAAAAGTAGGAAACAAGTCACTGTCGCACTTGCTTTTGTTATAAACGTCGTTAAAACCTGGCTGCATTATACATGCGGTTGCGCGCGTCCGCGTTTCATCCGTGAATAAACTTTGCCTCATCATTTTTGTTGTCGCGTATACATATTCGCGTGTCTTTCAACGCAAAAAGGCGTGCACTGTTTTTTATCGAACCAAAGACACGCGACGACGGCGCACCGTTTGTATCCGCTAAAAATAAACAGCCATCCGCTTTTATACTGCGGATTAAACTTAAATTAGTTTTTAATTATAATTTTTGAAAATTTGTGCTTATTACACTGGCATATGAAAAAACAATTGTGCTTTTTTTGTCTAAGTAGTAAATTATAAATAAAATATATTTTATTTCATATGAAAACTGGATGGCTATGAAAAGAGTTTGAAAATTTAATAAACTTTAGTTTTCAAGTCGATTTGTGGTTGTATATATTATACGATACGTTAAATATCTGCATGCATCAGAGTCTATAGAAAATTCATCTTTTTAAAAAAAAGTTTCACTCTGCAGAACAAATGTATTATAAAATGCATATATATATATGTTTTGTTTTTCATTTTTGAAAGTATCGATATAAATGTGTGTGTGTTTACACACTGCAATGTTATTTTTAAAAGATTTAGGGAGTTGTGCCAGTATTTTGCAGGATATTAAATTTTTCTTTACGTGTGTGTTTTATCCTTTATTTTGTCATCTCTCCCTCGAGAAAAGACGCTTTGCGCGATGTTTCCCCGGTGCAGTTAATTCTCTTCCGTCTTCGGTACTTTTTTTCTTTTTTTCTTTCTTTTTTTGCGCGATATTCTTTCGCCGGTTCAGTGACTTTCTCCGAGTTTAATTTTCTCAGATAGCAGATTGAATACGCGGCTGGAGAAAGAAATAAGAGGACTAAAAAGAGAAAAAGTCACAAGGCCTTATTGGTATATATAGGGACGAAGGGATTGAGGGCTTCTACTTCCGTTAACGCCTCTATACTGCCAATGAAGCTTGTTTTGCACCCCTTTTAAGACCGGAATTGCTTTTCCCTCGTAAGTAATTGCCAATCGGAAAATTTTCTTTTAACGCTTTCTGGCCCTTCTCGCGCGTGTATGCGGTTAACTTACGGGGATATAGAGACTCTCCTCCCTGCTTTCGCGAGTCCTCGAGATCGAGCAGCTCCCGAGATTCTTATCCGCCCGTGTATCTGTAAAAGTATCGACGATCCGCTTCGAGCGCACAGCAACCAATTTCCTCAGCCCTCGTATCCGCTAAAACTATCTCCGCTCCGCTTCTTTTTCCACGCTTTAAAATCTTCGCCCAGCACTATACACGTACAAAAGCGGCCACTTCACTATAGAATCCCCATCACGAAATTCTATCCCAACGAATTTCCGATTGGCACAATTAATCCTCTTTTTTTCCCCTCTTCTACTTAATCACGAATCGCGGAAAAGCTTCTATGCGCGGCAGCACAAAAAAAATAAAAAACACGAAAAATAATACGAAATAGCGAGAAAAAACATTTCCCTCTCTCGTTCCTCTTTTTTTCTTTCAATTTGCGTTTTTTTTTCTTTTTTTTTCAAGTATATGATATTTGATATATATAGGGTATCGGATTAATTGAGCTTTCAGCACGGAAAAAATACGAGTTTGGAGTAATGAATAAAGGCTCGCTGATTTATATTTCGGGGAGCGTTCTCTCTTGATTGCGCTTGGAAAAAAAAATCAATATGTATCCCACGCAGAATATCTCACGCCAACAATTGCCCCAGTTGCGACCCGATAGATCTGCCAAGACATGTAAAAGAGAAATACAAGAGGCTCCGCGGATAAAAATCATGTAATTTCAGCCATTACTCTGGAAAGCGTTCTTTCTCTCGTTCTCCCCGCGCCGTTTCGCATATATATATATATACACGAAAGGTTTATTGCATGCGGTGTATTAGAAATTCTACACATACATAATACTCTGGTAAATACGAGACAGTTTGCCTCTCTTGTATACGAAAAAAAATTAAAAAAAAAATATGGGCAGGAATTCTCTCCCTCCCTGGAAATCCCGGAAAAACTTTCTCGAGCTCCGTTAACGCCTTTGCTCAAATCTCGTTCCCGGAGAAACTTGGTATCGCAAGTGCGCGAGAAGCGTGTGTCGATCCGAACGCGATTTTCTGCCGCCCCCTCTGCCCCCTTTGCACCTTTTCGCTTGGCCGGTAATCGATAAATTTATGTTCACTGTCCGATCTCGTCGCTTATGCATGCCCTCCCTCCCTTTCTCTCTCTCTCTCTCTCTTTCTCTTTATTTTTTCTTTTTCTCTCTTTTTCCTATAATTCACAACATTGTGTGTCTACGTAACGCAGCAACGAGTGCCTCGCGAGAAGCCTTGCTATATCCACGCTTCTCGAGATAAAATCGCTTTTCAAACTTCAAGCCAAAAAACTCTCGAAGCGAGAATTAAGCAACGGGTGTTTTAATTGAAGGGAAATTATAAATATTTCATGAAAGCTGATCCAGTTTGGATAAAAATGAAAAGTCTTGTACTCTTGTCGAGAGAAATTCAATTAGTGAGTTTTAATTATAATTGTTGATTACGAAAAATTAAATATATATATATATATATATTTGAAAGTCATGTCAAAAGAGTCCAGATAAATTGTTCTCTCGTTTTCATTGTTCCATTTATTTGTACCTTCCTTTTTCCTCGCCCGCTTTGTTCCGGTGAATCGTTCGCGCTCAGAAAACTTGAAACGTTTACGGATGACGCGCGCGAAACTGAAAAATGGCGAACGAAAAGACACGTTTCAACAAAAGAGCAAACGAGAGACTCTGAGACATTAATGCATACGGGAAATCGTAGAAGGAAACTTCAAAGTACAGCAGTAGAAAATAAATGAAACGACGAGGAAGAAAATGCAGCCAGAATAAGGTGATTGTGTATGTATATGAAAGAGAAAGCTCGTCGATTGCGAGCAAAGGACACAAGGCGCGAGCGTGGCATTGTCATTTTCGAGACTATGAAGGACTTTTACGATTCAGCGTATTTATTACACAACGACCGTTCCTTTCAATAATCATCCGTGACTACATTTTAGTATGCGAATCGGAGCAATTTTAACGGAATTCGGTTCTTGTATCGTGAAAAAAAAAATTTATTTAAATAATTTTAGCAATAATCATTTACAGCCTTGATCATGAACAATATTTTAAAAATTTGTCTGTATAATACACGGTGAGAAATGAGTATCGTGAAACTTTTGGAAAATTAAAAATTTTATGACTCATGGCGTCGTGACGCTACGACGAACCTCTCGTTTGGTAATCTCTCGCTATCTAACAATTTCAAGTGATACTAAGCAGTACTTAAGATAATTGTCTCATCAAAGCATATTAAGAAACACTTAAAAATTAATATACGTGTATGATACTCAAAACAGCAAACACACTTAAAATACTGCATATTTTCAAATATGATTCATCGTTCTAAATGTGAAATTTTTGAAAGAAAAGAACATGTGCATTGCTTATATCCTCGCTGTAACAAATCTCATATTTTTCGTGACGAATCTCATTTAAATCTTCTCAAAAGATTTACTTTAAGATCACTCAATAGATCGACTTTCACACGAGAATACGTTTTAAATATTGTTTTAGGGAAAAAAACTTGTCAAAGTTTGAATAACTTATTGGCTGCACTGAAAAAATTACCTTAACGGTTATCAATTTTATTATCTATGAAAGTATAATCAGACGAATTGAACGATTTTCAAAGTATAATTACCATCGACTTTTGTCTGGTATAAATTAATTTTTATATTGTTTCAACGTCGAAGAAAACTTTTTCCAATATTGACATTTTTTGTAAGTGAAAATTAAAAACTTTTTTACCGTACACGAGCGATTCGGTGTGGATTTTATGTTCAAATATTAGAGACGTTCATCACGCAAAGCGGGACGTGTTACGCTGCGTGGCTTCCGGTTATTTTTTTCGGAGCGTTCGAGCGACCCAACGCGTCATGATTCTCGAAAAGTTATATGATGTAGTATTGTGAATAATTCGTAGAAAATTTTTAAATAAACATTATATTTATGTTATTCTATGGTATAAGGTAAACTTTCCAATAGTTGGATAGTTGAAGGTTTTCTCACTCTATCTTCAGACAAAAAAATCTGCTTTAAATTCATATCTAAATTGTTGTCTGATATTTCAGTAATCCAAAATTCATCTTCTGTGTTAATTTTAAACAATATTTTTAGTAAATAAATTCTTGAATTCTTAAATTTGTATATGTCCGAAATAGTTGGACAGAAATTATAATTAAATTATAACGTTATGAAAAATATACATCTTTGTATGAGAAACAAAATCCAGACTTTTATTGAAAAAAAATAATTAAAATATTGAAAATAATACAGCATAAATTGTCCAATTATTGGGAAGTTTACCTTACTTCCTAAACGCAATATTTTAATAATAATAAATAAACAAATTCAAAGACAGGGAGCTAGAAGAATACATATATTATTATTTTTTCAAATCGATTATTTTTCCTGTACGGAAGGAGAGTCTTGATTTATCCGGCGTAAAAAAGTCGCGCTCGCCCGACGAGTTTATGATTTGAAAAAGAGAAACAAGAGTCGAGATTTTTTACACAGAGCGCGCGCGTATTTGGCCCTGGTGCATGTCGTACGTTGGTGCACACAAAGGCGGCTCATTGCACACGTAGAGCGAAAGATCAAGAATCACGATCGATCTCTCTCTCTTTCTCTGTCTCTCTCTTTCTCTCAGTTTGTATAGAGAGCACCGAGCCATTCGCTCGCACATCGAGAGTTGACCTCGCGTCGCTCGGTCACGATTGAACGATCGGTTTGAATTGCTCGCTCTTTCGCTCTCGAGAGAGCCAACGGCCGGCGATAAGGCCTCGGCGTGCGGGAGCAGCAGCGGAGAGCTTTCCCCGCGAGACGGTAATCTCTCTTATTCGCTGCTGTTTGCCGAATGTGGCATTCCGAAATAAGCTGATCTTTCGATATATATATTATATATATTGCATTCGATATATAAAACGTTTTCGATTTGCCGGTTAAACGAGCCTTGAAAGAAATTTCATTCCGTTACCCCTCCCCCCGGCCCCCGCCGCTCTGTTTATGGTGGTTGGTCTGTAAAATAAGCGTCGATAGGTTTCATTAAAATTTTGCATTTAAACTTTCATTAAGGTCATATATATGCATGTGTGTACCAAATTTTAGAAGGTTTCATCGTATACGGAAGTTGAGATATTTCATGACAAATGTCACATTTTGCTGTACGCTCTCCGCATAAGAGTGCGTGTTGAAACTATAAAACTTTCAACAATAAATATCTCGAATTCTAGACGGTGAAGTCTTCCAAAATTTTGCCGAGAGTTTTACATAACATAGAAGAAACTTTGTTTGTTTAAAAAAAATCTATATATGGCCAATTGAAATTTTCATGGGTCCACGAGACCCAGTGTGATCCAACAAATTTTTTGAAATTTTTTAATTTCGATTTTAAGAGCCTATTCGATCGGAAATTTTCCGTAGATAACAAAAATGATAATTATTCGTGGCGAAATCCAAGAATTCATATTGAAGGAGGCAAAAAACTGATTTTCCGATCAGTTTTTTCAATTTTTCGGCATGAATTCTTGATTTTGCCCCCCGAATAAGTAATATTTTCGTTATCTACGGGAAATTTCCGATCGAATAGGTTCTTAAAATCTAGAAAAAAAAATTCAAAAATTTTTGCCCATTTTTTAAGGTATACCCCTTTCCATTTTTTCAAAAATCTTTAAGAAGTGATAACTTTTTTAAAAATTGATGAATTAACGTAATTCCAACGCCATTCGCTTCGTTTTGCAAAAAACTTTAAGAATCACCCCTAATCAAGTCGATTTGGTCAAGAGAAATAAAAGATATCGTTAATTGAAATTTCCATGGGTTCCTGAGACTCAGTGTGATTAACGAAATTTTTTGAATTTTTTAAAATTCTATTTTAAGAGCCTATTCGATCGGAAATTTCCTGTACATAATGAAAATATTAATTATTCAAGGCGAAATCCAAGAATGCATATTGAATGAACCAAAAAATTGAGTTTTGGATCATTTTTATTAATTTTTCAATATTAATTCTTGGATTGCACCGCCTGTATAAGTAATATTTTTGTTATCTACAGAAAATTTTGCGACCAAATATTCTATTTTAAAAAAGACATGAATCTCATAATCAATTTATCGGAATAGAGCGCATTATGCGAAGTTGTATGAAGTATGCGCCTAGAAGAATTGCAAAATATCAATTCAAACATGTTGAAAAGGAAAAAGCGGCCGCGTTGCTGCTCGTCATTTGTTATTAACAATTATCTGACAATTTTTTATAGTACTTGTGAAAAAAAAATCGGCACAAATAAGCCTATTTTTCTGTCTCAATACATAAAGTGTGGCCTATCCTCTTAAGTCCCGCTCTTGTCATAATAAACAGCGTTCTCTATAGCTCATCAGATCCAACGATGTAACCTCCAATTCTCCTTTTCTCATTCCTTTGTCAGTATCTGCATACACACTGTATTTTAATTAGCGCACAGAGGAAATAATCCAAACCTCCGCGGAGTAAAGTTCCTCTCATTTCCCTTTCTCTGCCTCTCCCGCTCGCTCCCCCGTTTTTCCCATTCTCCATCTCTCTCGGCGGTCTTAACCGAGTCTTATCTTATTCATAAATTCACTTGAATTGGTTAAAGCGCATAATGGCCGTTGCATCTTGCCTCTAATTAGAGAAATCCATAACGGGAGTTCTTATGTGCTTTGCTACGTGCGCTTTTTTCTCCCCTCATCATATATATATACTCTGTGCACTTATACTTTCCTATATCCGCGCACTTCCCTCGGTTCGCCACTCTCTCACGAGCTACCTGGTCGAGATTATTGTTCCGCAAAGCCCGCGGGACTGCTCTCTATCGCCTTTTTTCCACCTGAGAAGTCAAAATTCCATTAAATGTTGATTAAAGATAAGAAACTCGCGGTAAAAGAGTAATTACACGGGGGCAGGTTATATACAGAGAATATCCACCGATGTCGGTATATTATTATATATATACATTCGAAAACGATATATCGAGCGTTAGGATGAATATATATATATTTTTCAATTGGATATTCGAGCGAATGCACGCGCGTCCTCAGCTTTTTGCGCACTCGCGTATTCCTTAAAATATATTATATATATATATATATATATGTATATGATATTTACATCGGAACGTATCCGCCACCGTATTTTTCGTATAGAAAATATACATGGATTCTCTCGTGTTCTTATACTCTATCGAGCATTCACCTGAGAAGATTTGAGTCAGAAAAAGCGATTCGATCGCTTATCCAATTTCCATACAATTTCGCTATCTCTAGCTCGTCCGATATATGTATATATATACATTACGCTCTCTCTCTACTCCAAAATACTTTCTCGATTCACTTTATTTACTTTATTTATCTCGCTCGCTGCTGTCTCTCTCCAAGCGCTCGAACGCTCTCAGGTATACAGACGCGCGCGAGTTTTGTCAAAGATTTGCCATTTTGAAAAATGAAAAAAAAAAAACATTTTCTCCGGGCCCCAAATGAGAGAACTGACGGTCGAAGGGTGGAAGACGGCGATGCTTCTTCCCCTGTCTAACAATTGAAGAAGAATAAGCAAATTTGAGATACTTTCTGTTTTATTTCTTTGAATCTTTTTTCATCTCGCAAAATATGAAAAAATATACATACCAGAAATAAAAGTTTTGCAATAAATGTCATAATAATTGATTAAAATTCGTTAATTTACATCTTTATGTAAATTACATATCATTTATACTGATACACATTAAATAATTTATCAGTATATATCAGTACCGATTATATCTCATCGAACTGATGATTTATTGGGGCTTCCTTATATTCTAGCAACTGATCATAAACGTCATTTGACTCCATGCATACAGTATTCGAAATATATTATGATACATATATTAATTTGATATTCACATTGCTATTGTACGGGTTTATTTTTTTCGTATCTAGTATACATATTTGTTCAATTCGAATGTATAAATTTATCAGAAAATATTTTCATCTGTAGGAAGTGTATATAAATTTTTTGTATAGTTTTAACACAGAGTCAATTTACTTTGCTTATGTACATATTACTCATTTAAAAAACGTGATAATATAGTAATAATTTGAACTCGAATAATTTTAAGCAGATTTTTCTTTTAATATTTTAAAAATGAAATTAAGTGATAAACATCATATAAATGCGTTCAAGTATTGAAACGTTTATTGAAAAAAATTCACGATATGTACATTTTATATTAAAAAAAAACACGATATGAAAAAAATAATTATCGATCTGCCTCGGATAGAATTAGAATTAATGGAGTTGCAACAGAAATTGTCGATCATATAAGGACAAAGTGTGTGATTTATTGAAAGGATATACATGTCGAACGAAGCGGTTGTCAGCTTGGTAGGAAAACGGGAGGAGCCTCGTGGATGGACAAAGAGACAGCGAGACGCGCGAGTACAGAGAGACTGCGGTATATAGAGACAGGAGAGCGGAGGAGAACTGGAAATCGGTAATGGCGGGGTGAAGATGAAGGGCAAAGTATAAACTCGGGGATTTGTCCGAGTGGTAGAGAGAAAAAAGAAAGAAAGACAGATGCATGTACACGGAAAAGAGAGAAACTGCAGTAGTAGCCAAGCCCAAAAGCCATAATGTATCCGCAGAATAAGGAAACGCGCGTTGGAGAGAGATGGGAATAATGGTTGGGGAGAAAGACAGGGGAAAACAGAGAGAAAGAGAGAAAAAAGAAATTGGAAGGAGAAAAAGAGACGGTTGTTGAATACAGCAGAGAAATCACGTACGTGCTCATGTCGAGCTCTTTGCCAGAAGGCATCGAAAAACACTCTTTTATCTCTCTCTCTCTCTCTCTCTCTCTCTCTCTCTTTCTTCAATGTATATAAGTCTCTTGCATCTTTTGCTCAGCTACGACTTCTGCACGTTTCGCAGTACTCTCGAACGCAGTTATACGATTCTACACGTAATGCATCTCGCTTTTCAATTCGATAACAGATCGATGATGATCCTCGCTGACTTTTTTCCATTCTCTGCTTCACTTGCCTCTATTTTCCGTCCGTTTTTTAGCACTCGATGTGTACTTCGTTATTTTATTGGTATTTGCAGCATCAAATGGAACAAAAGAGTATCGAAAAAAATGTATTCGTCTGTCATTAATTAGTTTTTGTGTCAAAAACAGTAGAGTATTTTCTTTCATATTTTTAATGAAAATCGATCAATTTCATAACAATGGGTTTTATTTTTTTAAAGCAATCATGCTTTCAGTTACGTGAACTTTCAGATTCTGTTCGTGATTCATACAGAATTGCGGGACGATTTCCCAAATTTTCCAAGAGCTTGCGTCACTATTATTAATCCTGTTTAGTCATCAGAAATAGTATTTGAGGCGATTTCTCAAATTAACATCAAGTTTCAGCCGAGAATAAACAAAATTAATGAAATTATGAATTTTTGAATAAAAAAATGATTAAACAAAACGTGATTAAATATTAAAAAAAAAATTCAGATCCGTACTATATCGATCGATCAATATTTGTAGATGTGAAAAGTATATCTAAATGAGAATATTTTCGACATTTCCAGAATAATTGAAAAATATCGATTATTTTAAATTTATATTGATTTCCGGATATAGATATTCCGCCAGGGGATTTTTCAAAATATGAGATGAGGGGTATATAGAAAAGTCAGTAGGGCGGTATAAAAACGTGTTTTTCCCAAGCGGAATTTGTTAGTCGTTTCTCCGGTTCGCCGCGTGCTTGCATTCCAACAGGTGCGAAAAGCGCGGGTTTCCCTCCTGCCAGAACACGCTGCGGAAAGTCGAGTCGTGCTGTTGCCGACACAATAGAGCGGCGGTAGAAAAGAAAGAGAGAGAGAGAGAGAGAGAGAGAGAGAGAACAAGGCTTACGGAAGAGAGGGCTCCGCGAAAAGCCGTGCATCCAGCGTCACCGAGAAAGAGAGACTCTCCCCCTTCCGAGCATGCAATATAACGTCAAATCTTATTCTCGTTTTTATTTCTTTCTCTTCACTTTTCAATTCTCTTTCCCCGTCGCGCGCTCGACGCTCGTCCTTCATCTCTGGCACAAAATAATCCCTCTTTTTAATCTTTTCATTTCCTCCTGCAGCCTCTCTGACTCTTTCTTTCCCTATATATCTTGCACGCTGTTACTCGGAATGCGAAACAAACATATATCCACGTTGACTCTTTGTACTTATTCGCCCGTTTCTTATTTTTACTCACCGAGCGAGAAAAAGTCAAAAATATTCTCTTTTAAAATCGTGTGTTTTACGATTTTCGCTGTATCAGAAGTTATATACTTTTTCGACGTTTCCGCATTTTTCGAGCGCGACTCTCTTTATTTCGTTTTTTTTATAACTATATATACATAACGTATAAATTTTACGCGTTCACCTATTGAGACGTGGATAATTATGCTCCAACCGGATACGCAGTGCACACTTTATTTGTGCTCACCGGGATGTGTGCGCACGCTTTTATCGCTAATCTTCCCACGCGTCGTCGAGCGTTCCAGTGTTTTCTCGTTTCGCGATACGCTCGTGTTGTCCCCGCGTCGAGTCAGCGCGTCCACCCCCACAAAATTCAATTCACCGGGCACACTTATTTTTCCTCGAGCCTGATATGACGAACCAAACATTGAACGAAAAAATTCCAATAACGAGTGCAATGTTTTGCGGCTCCGCAGCCCCTGTTGTGTTCTTTTTTTCTTCATTTTTCATATCCTTTGTATATGCATGTACTGTATATATGTATATTTTTTCTTCTTTTTCTGCTCCCGTGATATTTTTCGCGGAACAAAAAATAAAAGTAAAAAATTAATAGAGAAAAAGGAGAGGTATAAACAAAAGAAAATGAAAAAAAAATCTACAATCGTTAAATTTTCAACAATATGACAAACTTCGGGACACAAAATGGCGACTATGGGTTGCTTTTAAATCTAGAACGTTTTTGCGCTTTCCTGTCGAAAATCTTATCGAATAAATTCTGATGAATTTTTTTGGAGTTAAGTAAATGATTAAATTAACATTAAGCTCACTGACTCCATTTATTTTTATTAAAGAAACACATAAAGAAGACGACTTAAAATTTTATTGTTAAAAAACGAAACGGTCAATGATGAAATTTTAAAAATATATTTTAATTCAGTGTTTTCTATCATAAAATGTAATTTTAATTATTCAAAGTTATATTTGGCTTCAATTATCGAACTGGTATATTATATACGTTAAATTTTTTAACTCACCTGATGCAGCATACTATATAACAATGTTGAACTATTCTTTTTTTTTTAATTTACAGCTACTATGCAAGAAGCTTCTATAATAAGTGCTGTTATAATGTAATAAAATCGTAGATATACATATATGTATATCCTCATCCTTTTTCCTGATTAATCAAATTTTTATTTTCGAATAATATGTATATTAAGAAATAAATCAATCGTTAAGCTTGACCTTTTCAAAATATTTTGACGAATAAAAAAACAGGCCTGTCAATCTAATTTGAGCAAAAAGTTCTGTATAATAAGAAAAAAAAAAATTAATTATTTTTAATCACCGAACGGATGTATGAAGGTGTGAATTTTGACGTAACGCTAAATATCGTTCTTAAATAAAAATAACGCGCTGGTTTGAGAAATTTTTATGAAATAAATTAGAAACGTTGACAGTGGGAGAAAAAAGGCGGGAAGTAGCCGGTTTTCATGTGTGAGAAAAAATAATCTTCGCAGTGATAAATCGTAAGATTTTGCCGAGAGAAAAACTTGTATTCCAACCAAGGGTATTAAAATTTTTATAACTCCTTGGCGAGATAAATTAATGATATATGCGATAATCCGGCGACCTGTCCACCGATCTTGAATTTATAATTCACACTAGGCACGTTTCAAAAAAGTACATATACATAGGTGAGTGAATAAAGTGATGAAAATGAAAGAAAATCTAGCACATTATACAGTGGAGGGCGGAGGGGGCAAAATGGGCCCCTTAAGAAAAAAATGCTTTTTCACTCGTTTTACTTTTTTTTAGTCCCTCGTCAAATATTTGGTGTTAATTTTCTGTGTCTACTATAAATAAAAAATATGAGACAAAATGCCCCCCGCCCCCAAAAAATTTTTATATGTGAGTTTTTTTTACTCGTATCATATTTTTGAGTTTTTTTTTCATGTATTTAGTATAAAAATGCACTAAAAGTTAATGATAAAAATTTAGAGCAAAACGAACCTTTTATAGAAACTTGAATCAAATTTTCTTGTTATTTTTCTGTTCAATACCATTTCTACTTGACAAAAATTTTAAAAGCCCATTTTGCTCGAAAAAAATATTTGTAGATTTTTAAAAATGTAGTGAACCCATTTCATCCCCAAACGCTTTGCGCATTAAAAATTTTAAGGGCTCATTTTGCCCCAAAATATTTTTAAGTTTTGGAAATTGTAGGTGGTCAATTCCCCCTCTTCTTTTATATATTATATTTATTATAGAATTTGGTACATAAAGATTAAATATATATTTCACGCATGAGAGAGCAGAGAAAAAGAAAAGCATAACTTTTATTGTCCTATATATATATTTCGAGTTTGACTTTGCGAGTTAAAAACTTCTCTCTGATGGAATCGGAAAGATGAGAAATTTGTGCAGCTCGCCCTCATTAAAAATTATAATATTCAGCGCCAAAACTAGACATGTATGCTTTTTATTCTCGTGTTCCTGGGAAAAGATTTATTCCCGGAAGGAGCTTATTATTGTGAAAAGTGTGTGAAAATAAATAGTGTCGTGCGCGTGTTAGCAATTTTCTGTATAATAATAAATTTCTCGTGAAAATGGTCCTGGAACAATAAATGTCCGGGGAAAAATATTCCGGGCGGTCCTGTTATTACGATAAAGCACATAAATTTTTGGTACGGCGTGTCACGTCGAGGAGAGTGACACGTTCGGCGAGAGCGTGCTTTCGGGAAAGAAACGCGTCGAGATATCGGGACGTGCCAAAGTAGACGAGTCGAGGGTCGACGAAAACGTGATCCCGCATTCGCTGGCTCATGAGGACTGCTGTGCGAAACGCGCGATGCGAGACGAAGTTAGGGACTCGACGAAGAATTGCTAAATAGCTGAGGGAGCTTGGCTCTTCGGCGTAAACTTTCGTTCGGTTTCAATGGGGACGATACTCATCGCATCGGGGGATAAGGTCGAATCCTCTATATATCTATACACATACACACACATATATATATATATATATATCTATTCGAGAGCGATCGGGAGACGGCGAGTGATGTGTATTGGGAAGAGAAACGATCTTCCGGTGCGCGTTTTCTTGCCTCGATTCATCCCTGAAGCAGGCGAAACGACGTCGAGGACCCTCGCTGAGAATTCTCTCATCCATGCTCCTTGAATTTCCCTCGTCCTTTTTCTCGTTCTTGCCGCATCTTCAATCTCGCGTCCTTTATATTAGTCGCTGATCGTATCGGGGTCGGCCTCGATACTCTAATAATGTCCCGATGCGCGCCCTTTGTCGTCTCCGCACAATTTTTCCAAGATTTTTCAGAAAATTTCCTATACATGTCATTTGCACAAGCTTTGTAGAAACAGCATGGCAATTTTTCTCGGACTTTTTCTCTCAGTGCATGGACATATATCCATCTTTTTTTTTTAATTATTGCCCTG
>JAPYYW010005527.1:0-18267 GCA_030522545.1 Cremastinae sp. A BG-2022a
TTTTCTTAATAAATGTTTACTCTCAAACGACTTCGTATGGGAGAAAAACGTTGTCGAACTTTTGATTTTTTGCTCTACGGAGTCAACTCCCTTAAGTATCTTTTCACAATATTATCGATACTTGCGCGATATTTTTGCAATTCTGCAATTCACTAAAATTTGTACTTCTTCAAATAATTGTGACAAATGTCTCGATTTATCGAATGCTCTCGGTGGCTTTTGAGGGAAAAAGAAAGGGTCTCGAGAGTTAAAGTTTGTTCACTCGAAAGTACTTCGACGAAAGCTATGTTCCAAAAAATGCCTCGCCTCGTACGATATTTCGACAAATGCAAGATCATTTACGACGAATTACGACGTCGATTTTAATAGTAACCTTGGATTTATTCCAGAACGCGAAAAGTTTTCCGGATTTTCTTTGTCCCATTCTTTCTTGTTCGTCAGCAACTTCGGTGACCGCTCGTTACCGGAAAAACAGTCCGCCGTCAAGGAACGCGATAAAACTCGGACAAAAAATAGCATCGATCGAAAAACTCAAAATCGTGACTGGCATGGTCGTTCAAAGTAAATAGACAAATAATTTAAGAAATTTTTTATCGCGCTCTTATCGTTATTGTTTGTTTATTTCATAAACAACATTGTTATTTATTATTATTATTAATATTATTATTATTGTATTAGAAATTATTTGACTATTTGGACCAATTTTTTGCCTATAGATCAATCACGATTTATAATTAACGTATACATAATTGATAACAGTCTAAATTTCGATTTGCTGTAATTATATTTACATTGCTCGACGCCATAGATTGATAATTATACGTATTTCTATTGATGTTGAGGTTCGGACATGACGTACTAAAATGCCAAAAAAAAATCATCGCAATCTATCTCATAAAAACTCTTTCAAGTTCAATTATTTTGTTAAATCGAATTCCCAAGTTCGTCAAAGTAATTATAATTAAGTTCGATTATTTTTAAAAATGTTGAATGAAAATAATTTCAATTGACCGAATAAATATAATTTTTTTAACTGTACTTTTTTCTCAGTGCATTTTTATTGTTGAAATGTATAATGTCAAACTTTTATCAAGCTACACTATATTGGAAATCTTGAAATGACTCCCGTTGTTACTTTTTTAAGGAAAGGACAGTTATTAAAGGCGAAAGAAGGGAAACAGATTAAAATTGATAAATCTCATGGTATTTTATGGATGAGATTGACGGAATTGTTGGCGCGTTATTAGATGGATATGCAATTCGACGTGGTCGTTAATATGCGAATGGAAATTAATAAATTTATCTGCGTACGTGCGTCCTTAATTGCATATATGGGAGTATGCGAATGTCAACACCTCGCACAATCATGCATTAAAGGCCTTTCAACAAAATTGGAATCCCTTATCGTCGGAAGCACAGCAAATGTACATTTTAGAATAGGCTGTCCACTAGACTCGGTCACGTCATGAAATACAATGATTTATCTTTGTTTTTTGCAAACAATACCAAAATAAATTAAGAATGTATGAGCGATATTTTTTAAAATGTGAGAATTTGATAAATTTTTTATATTCTGTTTTTAAGCATATGACAAAATTTCGTGCCATATTCGTTTTACTGAATGGTTTAAGAGTTATAAAACTCTAAAGTTGTTGGGATTTAACATTGCTTATTATGGAGAATTCTTAAATTTTCACTGAATACAAATTTTTTAATATGAGATTCTTGTGAATTTTTAAAAATAATATTTGTAGTAGTGTTCATTTTGTGTAGACAGCAATTTTCAGACGTTTTACTATAATTTTTTTATAATTGTTTAAAATACATTTAAATTATTTAAAAATATTCTCAAATTGCTAATTAATAGTCAAACTGAGCCTCAAAAAATTGGCAACTTTGTAACTCTTTTAACAAAGAGTCTATGATTGATATTAAGGTAGTACATGTATGAAAGGATTTTTTTAGGAATTTGTTAAAAATTTGCATAAACTATCTTTGATGTCATACGTGCATATGTGTATTAAATTTTAAGAAGTTTTTCTGCTTAGAATTCGAGATATTTGATATCGAAAATCACACAATTTTTTCTACTTTTCCATAAGAGCACGTGTTAAATATTGCGATCTTCAATTCTAATCATCTTGACTTCTAAACAGTACAAATTCTTGAAATTTGGTACAGCTATTAATAGTATTTCAAAGAAGCTTGAATTAGATTTAAAAAAAAATCCTAAAAAAATTTTTTTCTAATTTTCATACATAAGTATCAAGTACGGATCACTTTGGATAACTTTGAATTTTAAGTATGTTGTTCTTGAATCAATTAGTAACAACTTTTTCTAATAAACTTAAGCTGTAAAACCACACGATATGGAGAAAAACTAAAAAGTAACTTTTTTTTTATTTGACTGCCATGGATATACTACCGTTAAATTTGGACACAAGATAAGTAACATATTAATCTCAATATACACCAAATTTAATCACAAAATCTTGGATAGTCGAAAATCATCGGACCACCTTAATTTCAACCCGTCAATGAACTGGGATTATTTAAAAATACTAAAAAATGAATATCAGGCATCGTGTTAAACATTTTTTCGTGAATTTTTATTTCCGAATTCTTTGATATGAAAAAAAGACTTGACGAATCACAATTATATTCTACAGTTTACAAAATCTCTACACTGATTATCCGTTCGATAGACGTTGAGATATCGTGTCTACCGATTTGAAAAACAACATTTCGAGAAAAACGCGTTTAGTGTTTCAAAGGGCTCGTGGCAGCGCTGCAAATACCTGGCCTCTTTTACGCCACTACTTCTGAACGACTTCGAATATCGACAAATCACTTTATCCATATATTTTACTTTATATTTGGATGCACTTCATATTTAAAACATAACGATTTTTTAAATCAGGCACAGACCAATGACATCGTTAATGCAGTTCTATCAAAAAATCGTTTATTTAAGGTAGTTCTTATATAGCTACAATCAAATCAAAAGTTTTTATTTCAATTTATCTCCATACCATGTGGTTTTAGAGCTTAAGTTTATTAAGAAAAGTTGTTGCAAATTGTTTCAAGAATAACATACTCAAAATTAAACTTGAGGAAGCTTTTTTGAAGTACAATAAAGGACTATGTTAAATTTTGAGAAAGTTCACCATCTAGATTTCAAGATATTTAGGATTAAAAATTGGAATATTTAACACAGGCCCTTATGGGAGAGCACTGAAAATTGGGATTCTTAACAATAAATATCTCAATTTCTACGTGGTGAAACCTCTTTAAATTTGGTATGCATATGCAAAACATATCAAAGAATGACTGTACCAATTTTCAACAAAATCCTAAATAATCGATAAAACTGTAGGACTACCTTAAGATTTTGTAGGAATTTTGCATAAGCTATCTCTGATACAGTGTGCATATATGGATCTAATTTTAAGAGGTTTCGTAAAACTCGAGATATTTGTTGTTGAATATCACAATTTTTTCTACATTCCCATAAGAGCACGTGTGTTAAAAAAATACTATATTACGATCTAAATAGCAGTAGAAGTTCTTAAATTTTTTTACAACTCGCTATTTATATGTATATTAGTATATGTATATTAGTACATCAAAAAAGCTATCCTCAGTTTTTTGAAAAAATTGTAAGATTTTTCTTTAATGATTTTCATATGTGAATCCATATTGAATTTTGAGTATGTTGTTCTTGAAACATATTGCGACAACTTTTCTGAATATACTAAAACTCAAAAACCGTTTTAGTGATAAACTAATATAAAATTTTTTCATTTCACTGTACCGATGACGTACAAAACTACCTTAAAAATGAAATACTTTTAAAATAAAACAAAATAAAATAAAAATTCTCATTCTTTTTAAAATATCGTTCATACATCTTTAACAAAATCTAACGTAAATAATTGCATGGCACAACTGCCTTAAAACATTGGAGAATTGAACTTTTTAAACCTTTTCATCGATGGAATATAATTTTTGAATTTGACTGTACCGAGAGAACTATTCCAAACAATGTACAAGATACGATATAGACGTTAAACCATTCACTTTTAGACTATGCCGATTGACGAGAACGTTCTGCAATGACCAGAATATGGCGCTTTCGCCTTTAATTGCTGTCACTATTGGATGCTTCGAGATACGACGAAAATCGATAGGCTAGAGCACAAAATCCTATTCAAAAAGTTTGGGAGAGCGGACAGATGCGGTAAATACTTTTAGCCTTGGAATACTCCTCCTTCATATCTTGAAAGTTTTCACCACTTCGGATATCATGCGCCATCACGGTATCAAATAAATTTGAAAATCTCCCTGAAATGGGAAATCCGATAAAATCCGTGACTGCTTTGAATTCTGTCGATAATTCTCGATAGCTGTGAAAAGCTTCTGTCTTACAATTATTTTGTACATTTTTGAAAAAGTATCAAAATTGGGTCATTAGGAAAATTGCGAATCTATTTTTCGTATACGTTCAATGGCTGTACTTGTTATTTTCGAATAATAATTCGATCACTCTATTCAAATTTTTGTAATTGTCAAGCTATTTGGGTAATTTTTGTTTTTAAATACGTGTACGGTTTTCAAACGAAAAAAAAAAAATAAGCAGCACTCAAACTGATTGAGAAAATGTCTTTCGGTCAAAAATGGAAAAGTTTAAATTCTTAATTTCTCTCATTACCATCAGCATCACCAGAAGGGGAAAACTGATATTTGTATTACTTCAATAATTAGCTCTCTTTTTATATCAACATACACATGCCCTAGTTAAATAAAAAATATTCAATTTATATGGAAAATGTTATCTTAGGGTATTTCTTGCACGTAGGGGCGGATTTTGCAGGGGCATAATAATTACACCCAATTATCTAAAATTAAGGGTGTATGAGTGATATTTTTAAAAATATGAGAATTTGATAAATTTTTGGTATTTTATTCTTAAGCATGTGAAAAAATATTGTCAAATTTGAAGTTGTTTTACTGAATGGTTTATGAGTTATCGAATTCGAAAGTTTTTAAAATATAACATTACTCCTTAGGGAGAATTCGTAAATTTGCACTAAAATATCAAATTATAAGATTCTTGTGAATTTAATTTTATATATTCGTAGTAGTGTTTATTATTTATAGGAAATAATATCAAAAGTTTTTACTACAAATTTTTTTGTTTGATTGTTTGAATAATAAAAAATGTTTAAATTATTGTTAAAATATTATCAAAATACTAATTGATAGTCAAACTAAGACTTAAAATATTGGCAAATTCAGACAGAATTTCTTAAAAATCTGCACAAATTGTCTTTGAGATCATGTCGAAATGTATGCCAAATTTTACAAAGCTTCACCAATAATCTTGATATTAATTGTTGAAAGTGATCACATTTTTTTATTTCTCATAAGAGCACATGTTAAAAGCGACAATTTATAAAAAATAAATATCTCGATAACCACATGGTGAAGCCTGTTTAAATTTTGCATACATGTTAATTTACCGTCAAAAATTTACTTTTTGCTGGGATTGTCTATGCCATACGTCCTTAACGTGATTTTATGTTTATTTGCAAATTATTATTAAATTACATTTTTGAGCTACATTGGGCTCCAAGTTTCAAATCAAAACAATTCTTTCAAATGTTCGATGACGCTACATTTTTATGCGATAAATATAAGTTGCATACATTAAAATTTATTAATACTATTATTTATATCCATTTTATCTGAAGATAATAAAGATGTACATTTTTCAATTGAAGTAGAGGATAAACGTTTCTTCCGTTAATATTTATGCTAAAAACCATAATTAAAAAAACAATTCGCGCTATTAAAACTTCGATAACCTATCTTTTCTTTACAAAACGTTTAAAAATGTATTTTTAATTATTTAGTAAAGAATTGGGCCAATCTAAAAATATTTATTCCGTGCAAGGAGTACCTTAAAGATCAAAGAATGTTTTCATATTTTACTATCAAAATTCTTTTGTAACTCTGTTGTACAGCCAGATCTTCGATATGGTGATAATTTTTGTAGTTGTTTTTACAGTACACATCGAAAAAGTGATAAGAAAATTGGGCAATGAAATAACAAGGGTAGAAAATGTATAATTCCATAGAAAGAAGTTAACTGCGACTGCCTCGTATGTGACTCGTTTCTTCATCGTGCTCCTTTTCAGTTATTCTCCAATTTGTGAATTTCTTCGTCGAAGAATAACCAGCATTATTTCGAAAATTTCAATATTTCGGGAACTTGTACTTTCAGGAAAATTTTACTCCTGACGCGTAAAATAAAAATACGAGGATGTATGGGCCAAATAATTGCAGCGAAAAGTAAATTCTTGACGTTCGATTCGTAAAACTCAGACTCTGCCTTTTTCCAAAAAGTTCCCCATTTTTTGTCTTAGTTTTTTATCAATCATGGCAACTTCTTAAAATTTTATCAACAATTAAAACATTGTTCTTTGTTGAAACAATTAAATTAAAAAAGTTGCAAAACACTTTAAAATTACTGCTTGTTTCACATTTGTCACATATTAAGTTCTTATTCAGGACAAATGTACAAAATTTTTATAAAAAGTAATGCTATATCTCAACAACTTTAAAATTTCACTTTTTAAATTTGGCATGAAATTTTTCCATACATTATGAAAAAAAAGCACGTGCCAAAGATTTATTACATTCTCATTTTTTTTTTGAATATTGCTCATATACCTTATAAAATTTTCGAAAACCGGTTGAAGATTTTTTGAATAGGGGTTTCAATAAAATTATTACCATTTTCATTATTTTAATAATAATTAAGGATGTACAAAAGACGCTGCAAAATAAATCTTTTGGTTTATGTACAAAAACAGCGTTACACCATCTTCATAAAATTTTCTTTGCATATTAAAAATTCTACAAAAAATTTTGACCATAAAAAATCGATAAGATTTTCTATTTAATAATTTAACTCATACCAATCGCGTAACTAGATTGATTAATTAAATGATTCGTGAAGTTATAAAAGTAGGTAAATACGCTTGGACTCGATGCCGCCAATGTTTCAATCAGATAACAATTAATTTCTTAGATCGAGGTGACCGTTTATTCGAATAATTAATTAGCTTTTTTGGGACCAAATCCGAACTCAGAGCAACAGCGAAGTTTCTGTAAACAAGAATATTTCTATTTGTATAAAGCAACGCGTGTCCATCGTTATTAAAATTTAAAAAAAAGCTTTGTTAATTATAAAGAAGTTGAACTTTTTGTATACAGAGATGAAGAAAATTTATTTATGTTTTAACTGAAAAAAATGTGTTTCTTTTAATGTTTTTTCTGTAAAAAAATGTCTTCATCCCTGTATGAAAATAGTCCAACTTTTTTATTGTTTATTGATCATATTAGCTTTAATTTTTCTTTCAAATTATTTCGTTTAATTTTCTAATAGTGTGAAATCTCACGCAATAATAACAATAAGTAATATTTCTTCATTTTTATCTATGATTATTTTTCAACAATTTAAAAAATAATAAAAGAAATTAAAAGAATACGACCAAATAAAAAAGAAAGCACCGTCAGCGAAACGTACAATTTTCATCCATTACTTCGTAAAATTGAAAATTGTAACAAGGATAAGAGAAATTTTAATTTAATTAGAAATCATCTTTAAGCTGTATATCGATGAAACCAACGTCGTGTGCTGACTACATAATGAGTAATAGCATATCACTCGTCGAACGTCCAGTGTAAAGAGAGATGAAGCACATCGAATATCATTATAATATCAAAACCGAATTAAAGTCGTAGATAAAAATAATAACTGACTAAATAGTGTTAAACTGAATAAAGGTTACTGAAAAAGCACTATTGAATGAATGACTAAAGAGATTAACTTCAAGGTTCCTAATCTCGTTCGTTCTGTGAAGTGATTTAAAAAATGTGCATATTCCCACATGCTGCATTGAAAACTTTGAAAATCGTGAACCATTACTGTTATTGTGACAACTAAAAATAAAAATATTGTGAAAAATAAACTTACAGGCTACAGTAAAAGTAAGAGATAGATGAGATAATAGAAAAAATGCAACAGCAGTCGACGATTTTTCCATCGATTATTTATTCTAAGCATTATGTGCATGTAATATGTAAATTTGTATCGAGCTCGAAATAAAAATGTCAATGTCATATTTCTGGATAACACTAAAATCAGAAAGCGAGTATTAACCAATGCAGGGAATCTTATCGAAGAAAGTTAACAGAATACAAAAAGTGAAGGACGAGTAATAACGTTGGGAGTGGAGAAACAAAAAAAATATAACAATATTCTTGAGTGGAGGATTACGTACGAGTTTGAATAAGATTCATCGTAGTGATAGGATAAAATATTGTAATGCCTATAGAATTAACAATCATCCCTGTTTATCATAGTTTTAAGACATGTACAATCGAACCGAGTTATTCGGTCGTATTTCGAGAGAGGAAGATACATAAGAGAAGAAGAAAAAAAAACAATACAACTGAGCCCTCCCATAGCCATAAAAGTAATGAAGAAAAAGGAACTCGAGTTGTAACACGAGGTGAGGTCTTTAATTTTTATTGCTAGCTTAAATAAAAGTGCAACAAACGGTGTCCCAGAGTCGATGTTAAAATAAAGATAAGATAAAACGTCCCAATATATGAAAATCTAAGAATTATACACTTTATTTTGATTTTTAAAAAATTTAAATAAAAAAATCAATTCACATCAGAATAACTGTCTGGTATTTTAGCAATACGAAATCTACCTTATGATTTAATTTTAAACAGTATATATTTTAATTGAGTACTGAAATGTTTGAAGGTCTTAATAGCTGAACAGCAAAATCGACCCTGTCCCTAGCGTTGAATAACTTTTTTCTAATAGTTGAACACTACAAGAAATATACTTTTTTGTTCAAAATTATTAATTAAAATGTATTAAACGAAATGAAATGAAACTAAAAATAGATGAAAGTATCGTTCAACTTTTTTGGGACCTGTTCAACTGTTAAGATGTAATCAGTACAGCTCGGATCTGAAAACACTACGATACCTTTGGATTCAACATTTTGTCAGGAATCAGTTTTTTCAGTCAGTTGACACATTAAGGAGGATGGTGACCCAAACCGATGATTCTCGTGTTGAAAACATAAAAAACTTTAAAAAATTAAAGGTTTGTATAATTTGGTGAACCAGTTCTTTAGTATCAACTTAGGAAGTACGATTATTTTTAATTTCTCTTCTTCATAGTTGTCATAAAATTCAACATCTGTAAATTTATTTAAACGAGAATAAGATTTACACGATTAAAAATGTGCACAAAGATACAAATTCGATATCTCGAAAAGGATGAAGAAAGAAAATGTGAAAAAATGTCATTTTTATGTTTGTCACTAAAAATCATTGCTGCTTAATTTTATCAAGTTCTGAACATTTTGATTTGGGTAACGAACTTCCTTAAAGTTTAAGATGGTTGGTCTGTGACAGTCAAATACAAAAGTTTCTTCTGTTTTTATAATTTTTTTTGACGTTCAAAGTCATTTGTGAGTTTTAATTTATTATAAGACAAGTTTTTGCAAATTAATTGATTTAAGATTATCCAAGATCAGAAATGTCAAATATACTTGACATATAATTAATACATTTTTTACGTTTCTAAGATGTTTCTAAGAATCTTAAAAAAGACTTTTCTATGGTATACAAAATTCATTGAAAAATTTTAGAATACTTCACCATCGGAAATTGGAGATATTTATATTGTTGAAAATTGTAATTTCAATACGCGCTCTTATGCAGAGTGTACAGAAAAATGTGATATTTTTCATTGAATATCTCGACTTTCGCACCAAATTAGTTTATATGACGTTAAAGAAAGTTTGTGCAAATTGTTAATAAAATCTATCGACGCTCAGTATACAGACCAACCATCTTGATACATATACACAGAATTGAAGAAGGTTTGTGCAAATTTTGAACAAAATCCTGAGAAAATGATAAAATGATAGAACCAGATTAAGGTATTCCTTGCACGTAGGAGCTGATTCTTTAGGGGCAAAATGAAGGCCCTTGACAAATTTTCTCAAATAATTATTAACACGATTGTTAAATTACATAAACATGATTATAAATTGATATTAGATATTACACTAATTTATCTAAAATTTAATATGATTTTGTTTATTTTGAAATTATTATAAAATTACATTTTTGAGATTATACACAGGGTCCGAGTTTCAAATCGAAATAATTCTTTGAAATGTTTAATGACCCTACTTTTTTATGCGATAAATAAGTTCTTCATATAAAAACCTATTCATATATCATACTTTATATTTATTATTTAAAGATAATAAAAATGTACATTTTTCAATTGAAGCAGAGGAGAGACGTTTCTTTCATTAAGGATGTATGAGTGATATTTGTATAAATACGAGAATTTTATAAATTTTTGATATTTTTGTTCTGAAGCATATTAGAAAATGTTGTGCTAAATTTTAAATACTTTTGCTCTATGGTTTAAGAGTCATCAAACTCCAAAGTTGTGAAGATTTAACATATTGCTTCTTATGGAGAATTCGTAAATTTTCACCGAATAAAAATTTAAAAGTATGAGATTTTTGAGAATTTTTAAAAAATATATTCATAGCAGTGTTCATTTTGTATAGATAGTACTTTTTGAAACGTTTCACTAACATTTTTTATTTTAATTGTTTTAACAGTTAAAAAAGTATTTAAATTATTGTTAAAATATGCTGAATTTCCTTTACAAATGTAACGTTAAGAATTTAATTTTTGCTGATGGGATCGACTGTCCCATACATCCTTAACATCTAGCTACAAACCGTGATTTAAAAATAAAAATTTTTTGTTAAAACTTCGATAACCTATTTTTTTTACAAAACGTTTAAAAAAGTTATTTTTAATCATTTAAAAAAGCATTAAATCATTCTAAAGATATTTATTTCGTGCAAGGAATATCTTAATCCTTGGACACCTTGTGCATTAAAAATAGATGTAACTATGTATTGTATAATTAGCTACATAGCTCGGGTGTATAGTACACGTGGGTATATAATACGGGAGCATCCAATATGGCTAGCAATTTTCCATGTAGCACGTTTAATCAATTACGGGGGATAAACCGTGTAACACGCATTAAGTTGGTACAATCGAGACAGTCTATTCAAAAGTTAGTCCTTACGTGTTAACTAAATGTAAAAACATCACTTGAAATTTCTTGAGACAGAATTTTATTAAAAAATTGCACAGTTCTTCTTTAGCATTGTGTTAAGGTAAGAGTCGCGTGACAGTCTATTCAAAAGTTTGGTTTTACGTGTTAATTAAATGTAAAATCATCACTTAAAATTTTTTGAGACAGAATTTTTTCAAAATTCATGCTGATCTTCTTTGACCTCATATTAACATGCGTGCAAAATTTAAAGAGGCTTTAAAGAGATATTTATTTTTAAAAATTGCCACTTTTAACATGGGCTCTTATGAGAGATCAAAAAATTTGACGACTTTTAACAATTAATATCTCGATAACTAGATTATACAATTTCGACACGACCTCAATGAAAATTTGTGCAAATTTTTAAGAAATTCTGTCTCAAACGATTTTACGCGACTCCCACCTTAAAGTGCATGCAAAATTTAAAACGGCTCAACCATGTAGTTATTTAGATATTAATTTTTTTTAATTGCTAGCTTTACCATGGGCTTTTATGGAAGATTCGAAAAAGCAACGTTTTTCAATGTATAATAACTCGATTTCTAGATAGTGAAGCTTTGTAAAATTTGATATACGTTTTCATATGACGTTAACGAAGATATGTGCTAATTTTTAAGAAAATCTGTCTCAGCATGGTTTTGCGGTTGTACTACCGTAATCGTTCATCACCGTAGAGGAAGCCCCAGGCACTTTTGGATCCTGCTACAATATCGGCTCGCTGTAATAATAAGATGAAGTACGAGCGTGATCAGAGAGCAACCTGTTTCTCACCACGATGATCGAAAATAACTCGTTCATCATCTCGATTACATCGACGAACCGTGTGTATCATAAAATGTACGCCGATGAAGTAAGAAAATAATAATCAGTATTTCGTGTTGAGAGCATATTTTTTGAACGCTATAATCACTACGTCATCGATTTTGGCTCATTATCGTGAAAATAATGTGTTACTTCTCGAGTGCCAATAGACAAACGGATTAACGATCCGAAATAACGTTCTTCATCGTTAAAACGCATCTTATTATCTTGCAAGATAATCCGAGAAAATATCGAAACGCGCAAGCTTTTGTTCTGTACGTATGCCAAATAGTATACATGTCACTTTTTTGTATAAACTTGGAAAAAGAGTTCTTAAAGTGTTTGACAAGAGAAAAAAAACTACCACGTTGTCAGTATTCCCATTTATAGGTTAAGGCGATACCGTACATGTACCACGTGACACGTTAGTGCGAGAGAAATAGCCGAAAAATGTGATTCACTCAAACATGAAAATTATTGATATTTCGTAAAAATCCAAAGATCAGCCCATTTTTGCCATTAACCTGCGTACCCTGAACAAATATTATTCTTATTGACAAAGAATTAAAGGTGTTTGAACCAATCGCGTTTTCCAAGTGGGATCTGCGGTATAACCTTAAATATAATTTTACGACTCGAATAGAGAGATAAGTATGGTGAATCTTACTACTATACATAAAATAAGTGACAGCCATACTGATAATTATAGAACTAAATATATTTTGTTTTAGATCCTTTCCTAAATATATTTCGCGTTTTTCTACAAAAATATATTTAATTCTTAAATAATTATAGTACAGTGGTTGTTACTTTGTGGTAAAGTCTGGTATCGTAATTTTTCTCAGAGTACAACCAGATAATGCACTCGATATAAAAATCTCAAAGAAACTTCTGTATAACTTTTACCGTGTAACAAAAAATCAGGTTGAATCTTCGCCGCACTTAGCATTACTCATTATTAAATATTTAATGTAAAATAAATAAGTATCCGAAAATCTTTAACGTTGTAACAACATCTTCGGCGAATGTGCGATCGCTGTGAAAGCGTTGTAAAATGAAACGACGAATACCTTGTTGATAGCTTCCGAAGTGGCATAGAAGAATTAAGAAGGTATTTTCGCTAAGGGTCGTATCAAGTTTTTCCCCTTGTTAACTAAAGACAAAGTCTCGGATTTTTATTCATTTGAAATATCTTCTTGAAAAACCATCTGAACATTCTTCACCATTGCATTAAGGTAGTACAACCGAGACAGTCTATTCAAAAGTTTGTCCTTATGTGTTAACTTGATGTAAAATCATCAGTTGATATTTCTTAAGACAGAATTTATTAAAAAATTGCACAGATCTTTGATAGCATTGTGTTAAAGTTTTTGCAAAATTTAAAAAGGCTCAATCATGTAGTTATTTAGATATTAATTTTTAAAAATTGCTAGCTTTATCATGGGCTCTTATGGAACATTCGAAAAAGCAACGTTTTTTAATGTATAATAACTCGATTTCTAGATTGTGAAGCTTTGTAAAATTTGACACATGTTTTCATATAACATTAAAGAAGACCTGTGCACATTTTTAAGAAAATCTATCTCAATACGATTTTGCGGTTGTACTACCTTAAAGTGCTGGAAAAATTTTACATGGTTTACCGTTTAGTTATCGAAATATTCAATGTTAAGGTAGTTCCAGGACTACATCATAGTAATAGGATTTCATTGAAAATTTGTACAAAACTTCTTTGATATGATCTACATACGTGTATCAAATTTAAAAAGGTTTTACCATGTAAATATCGAGGTATTCGTTGTTAAATATCATGATTTTCAGATCTCTTCCATAAGAGCACGTGTTAAATATTGCAATTTTCAATCTTAAATATCTTAATTTCTGGATGGTGTAGCTTTTGATGAAAAATTGCACGATTCTTTATGGTACTTCAAAGAAGTTTATTTCTTCAGTTTTTTATAAAAAAATCTCAAATTATTTATTACAAAGTATATTTTTATTTAAAAAAATATACTTTAGTATATTTTTATAAAAAAATATACTTTGTAGAAAAATATACTTTGTAAAAAAAATATACTTTAGTATATTTTTATAAAAAAATATACTTTGTAATTAATGATTTTCACAGGTATAACGAGTACAGGTCACTTTGGATGATTATGAATTTTTTGAGTATGTTGTTCTTGAATCGATTTGCAACAACTTTTCTTTATAAACTTCAGCTAAAAAATTATATGGTAGAGAGATAAGTTGAGAAAAAAAAACTTTTGAATTGACTGTACTGCTTGAACTACTTTAAGGGACTTTCTGTCTTTCAGGGATTCGAAACTCTCTTGGAAAAAATGTACTTAGGAGACTATAACTGATCGAACGACTTAAACTTCGCCTCTCAATAGCGTCGAGTTTTGTCAGTCGAACATCGACAAAGTCAAAACATTTTAAGGAGGTTCGATCATTTTTCATGTGAAAAAAAATTTCTACTTTTGAAAAAATAATATTTGGTACGTATAGAGATTAATATCATACTTGACTAGTGGCCGAATTTGAAAAAATATATACTGTCTGAAAATCGAAATATTTATTTTTGCAAATTGCATTTCTTTGTAACTTCTCATGAGACAACCTATTAAAAATTTTGAGTTCGTATCATATCTTTTAAATGTTCCATAGCTTTTCTTATTTTACAAAATTTTACTATGATTATTACATACATCAAAAAGAATGTAACACTTTTGATATTACATAACGAAAAACTCATGTTTAAGTACATTTCTGAATAAATTATTTGTCTTTATGTAAATTATTGACTTGGTGATTTTTGTCTTTGCTTTACAGACGATTGCGAAAAAATACGATAGAATATCTATATGATAATGTTCGAGTAAAAGTCAGATTTTTTTAAAAGTTTATTCAAAAAAACCTGTACAAAATCTCAGGAGGTTTAATCGTTTGGAAATTGAGATATTTATTATTGAAGATTGCAGCAGAAAAATGTGATATTTACCAAAAAAAATATCTCCATTTTCGGGTGGTAAAACCTAAAAATTGATACACACTTGTTCATGACGTCAAAAAAATTTTCTGCAAATTGTTAAGAAAATCTATCGGCGTTTATTTTACTCGCTTCTTCCACAATTATCTTTATGATAGTTCCTTGGGTCAGTAAAATAAAAAATATTCGTCACGGTTTTTCTGTCGTTCAAAGTGATTTCCGAGATTAAGTTCAATATGAAAAATTGTTGCAAATTGACTAGAGAACAACATACTCAAAATTCAAGGTAATTCAAGGTCAGGTATACTTGCTACATGAGTTGAAAAATTTTGAAAAAACATTGTCAATTTTTTTTCAAAAACTAACCAAAGTTTCTTTGATGTTATATAAAAATCTGTGCAAAATATCAATAAGTTTCACCATCTAAAAGTCAAAATATTCAAGGTTGAACATCGTAACAACAAACAAGTGCTCTTGTGGAAGAGCATGAAAAATCATGCTTTTTAATAACAAATATCTTGACATCGTGATAAAATCTTTTAAAATTTGGATCATGTATTCAGATCACATTCAAGAAGGTATGTGCAAATTTTTTAAAAAATTGTCAAAAT
The DNA here is from genome assembly GCA_030522545.1 of Cremastinae sp. A BG-2022a. Classification (NCBI taxonomy): domain Eukaryota; kingdom Metazoa; phylum Arthropoda; class Insecta; order Hymenoptera; family Ichneumonidae; species Cremastinae sp. A BG-2022a. The sequence continues at coordinate 15,659 of JAPYYW010005527.1, forward strand.
TCATTTTTCACGAAAACTACCTTAATTGTTGTGTCAGGTTTAAAAACCTAACCTTTGTCACCTGATAAGTGTACAATAATTTAAAATACACACGTAGCGAGGATAGAGGCAATAATGAAACATAAGCGAAAACTTCGATTGCCGATTGGAACGATCGTCCACAAAAGTTGCTGACAATTTTTTGTACAGTTGTCAATGTAAGTTACGCCGAAGGTGTTTTTGCAGCGAAACTCTGAAACTTCTCACCGTTGCGCTATACCCCAGTACCGTGTCGCACATGTGGAACGGGACGCGATTCAGTTCAGCAAATTAAAAAAGACGCGCTGAAGCTTGAATGACATGAGATTTAGCTAATTTTTATGCTTCTATTGATAATTCTCTAATCGAATCATCTTACATACAATTATAGTATTATTATTAATAAAAATAATTGTTAATACGGTTACTTATATGCAATGTATTTTTGTGAACAGTATTGAAAGTGCTACTGCTGTACAGTTATTTAACTATAAATGATAAATGTACTATGATGTACTTATAATGTATATATAGATATATTTCATTAAATGAATATGAATTTGTGTAGTTTTTGGATTATACATTTTTATCATTCTGTTTTAATCCTTTTTTTATAATTCAATATTTAAAGGGTTTCGGTACAGCTTGTGAAAATTTAATTGAAGTTTTACATGTAATAAGTATAGGGAATCGAAATTTGTTAAGGATGTATAAGACAGATAATCCCCGAAAAAAGTAAATTCTTTTAACATTAAATTTGTAAAATCTGAACTCTTGTTTTGTGCTAAAAAGTTATTGCTAATTTTTTGAGTCTTAAAAATTATATTTTTTTCAATACGAAACCAATCTTAGTATCAATCTTTATACGATATCACAGAAGGTTCATCTAATTTAACAAAAAATCTATAGTAAAGAATGTCAAGTGATAATTTTACCTTTAATTATGTGTGGGAAAAAAAGAGTGGCGATAATGCTAGAATTTTCTTAAGTTTTTATATCTTTAAACTAATATATTCAATGGAAAATTAAATTTGTTCATGTAAAAAATTCATTATTTTACATTTCATTTGGAAATTCACCAAATACAGTATCTCGTTTAATTAGTATCAACGATACCTCCTAAATCTTGATAATCACGACCTCAATGTTTTTTGTCGAATCGACGAGAAGCACTTGCGCAACGATAAGTTAATTGCTTGGTGTTTGCAATAAAGTAATGCATATGCTACTCTCGAACATCATAATTGTAATATCGAGTATCGAGTACTCGATTAAGGATCGCTGAAGATTTAAAGCTCAATTGACGATATCACGATACATTTTCTGGAATGAAAATACGGATCGACGTTCGACTTTAAATATATTTGGTGAGTACAATTTTTATTTACGAAATTCTCGTTTTTGTTACACTTGTGAAATGAAAATAGCAAATGTGAATAATTGGTAACTATATCTACAACCACACCGAAAATATTTGTTCAAAACTTAAATTATTTTGTTGAAAATAGTAAACAAAATATAATTGAACTGCTACGTTAAATTTCCTTTCTTCAAGAAAAAAATACACTGTATAAATTGGGAACTAACGTAATAGAATATTGGATTAGGTTGCATGAAAAATAAAAAATTTATTTTTATAAGAGTAATAAAATGTAGGTGAAATAATAATTTAAAAAACATCATAAATTTTCATTAATTATTGATAAAGAAAATGAATTTCAATATTCTAAGCGATACGAAACGCTCCGGCGAGGCTCGAGAGCGCTCTGGCGTCACAAATACGATGCCGAGTGAAAATATAGGCCATCGCTCTTCTTTCGGATATTTCGTTAAGATTTAGTTCAACAGTGAATGATTTTTCTGCTCGATATACATATACATATATATATATACACGAGATAGAAATTTGCGTTTACAAACATTTTTTTGATTATTTTCTCCAGGGTACCCTCGGGGTTCTCTGGAGCATTTGATCGCTTGCTGAAATCGATTTTTAAAAGGCTATATATTTATATTGACCCAGAGAAACATCAGTATACATATAAAGAATCCATTTTTGAAAAAATTGCATGCAACAATCGAATTTTAGTTAGAACATCCAAGAATAAAAAATTTTTCTCCATGCCATGTGGTTTTCGCCATGGCAGTAAAACCACAAATTTTCGTCTTAGTTTTTCTTACGTACAAAATGGTTTGCGAGTAAAAGCTCATTAAGAAAAGTTGTTGCAAATTGACTAAAAAACAACATACTCGAAGTACAAGGTCATAGGTGACGTGTGCTTGCTACGTAATTAACAAAATTCAAAAAATAAAATTTAGTTCAGACTTAAGAAAAAAAACTAAAGAAAGCTTCTTCGATGTTGTATAAAAATGTGTGCAAAATTTTAGAAAGCCTCGCCATGTAGAAGTTGAGATATTTATTGTTGAAAATCGCAATATTTAAGGTAGGAGTCGCAGTAGGTAAGGTTAGCTAGCTTACCGAAAGGAAGCGCCCAAACGGCAAGAAAAAGAACAAACACGTCGCAGGAGACCAAAACTCATAACCTCTCAAATAATCCAGATAATATTAATATCTCCATGCAACAAATCTC
>JAPYYW010005528.1:0-15210 GCA_030522545.1 Cremastinae sp. A BG-2022a
AAGGCTCAACCATGTAGTTATTTAGATATTAATTTTTAAAAATTGCTACTTTTAACATGGGCTCTTATGGGAGATTCGAAAAAGCAACGACTTTCAATAATATCTCAATTTCTAGATGATGAAGCTTTGTAAAATTTGACACATATTTTCATATGACATTAAAGAAGACCTGTGCAAATTTTTAAGAAAATCTGTCTCAACACGGTTTTGTCTATTCAAAAGTTTGTCCTTATATGTTAACTAAATGTAAAATCATCACTTGTCATTTCTTGGGACAGAATTTATCGACATTTTATTTCTAAAGAGCTTGGCCATTTTATCTACATAATTTCCAGACTTGACGTTACGAATTTGCTTATCGAGCCGGAGATTTCATTTTTCATTTTTGATGAATGTTTAAAAACTTACGCATACAATCGATCATTTAGTAAAATTTATTTTTATTTTTTCCATATTTTTTTTTATATTCATGCTCTAAGACATTTACTTTTCTTTTTGCATAGAAGAGCCTTTGTGCGATTGTCATTGACGCTTCATTATCTCATTTAGAGAATAAAATTGAAATAGCCGACTGACATAAGTTTTTCACAAAAGAGCATGAAGAATATGATCATCTTTTTTCAAGATTTTTACCTTCGCTCTTCCGTCATGTACGGTTTTGCAGTAAAATTTTAAAGAATAACCGTTTTTTTTATACATCCCAGATATCCCGAGAGTGCGAAGACAATTGATAGCGAGTTTCTTCGTTTATTAGTCACACGTGTACTGTCAAGGCAACAAAGAACAGAAACATTGAAAAAATAGCTTGAATATTTTTACGTCGATCGTGATACGATTTTCACGGGTTCGTCCAATGATTATGAAATCTCACTTACGTTTATCGTGCCCAATCCGTAAATTTCAGAAATGAAGAGAAATTTTTTTTAAGAATGTATGAGCGATATTTTAATAAATATGAGAATTTGATAAATTTTTTAATATTTTGTTCTCGAGGTGATGTGAAACATCCAATTTCGAGTGATTTTTCAGACAGATCTCACGCTCGTATTTTTCAAGTAAATTCAGTGAAATTGTAATATGTTTTGCAATGTACACTATACTAGTGCAAATTTCAAAAAACAAAAAAAAATTTTCTACTTTGGTTTTTTATTTTTTTTGAAATTCCAAGAATTTATTTGCTTGTAGAATACGAGCGTGGAATTTGTCCAAAAATTCACTCAAAATTGGGCTTTTCACATCACTTTAAGCTTATGTATAAGAAAAAAATGTTGCTGCCAAATTTGAAATCGTTTAATTGAATGGTTTAAGAGTTATCAAACTCTAATGTTGAGCATGGCTTTTTATGGAAAATTCGTAAATTTTCACTGAATACAAATTAAAAAATATGAGATACTTTCAATTTTTTTTATACATATGTATGTTCGTAGTAGTGTTCATTTTGTACAGACAGTAATTTCAAAACGTTTTACTAAAATTTTGAGTTTATTCAATTGATTAAATGATAAAAAATATGTAAATTATTGTTAAAATATGCTCAAGTTCTTAATTTATAGTCAAACTAAGACTGAAAAAATTGGAAACTTTTTAGCTAAAGTTAAAAAGTCCAGATTTTATAAATTTAACGTTAAAAATTTACTTTTTGTTGAGATTGTCTATCCCATAAATCCTTAATTTCAATAAGAGTTGCATATCTTCATGTAGATAAATCTTCAGAGAAACATTCTTCAGTAAAGTCAAGATTTATGATTTATTCAATTTTACGTGTATTTTTTTCATGTATCTTTATTCACATTATCCTAATTTAATACAAAATTTAATTTATTTGCCTTTTACTCGGAATATTCGGACATGCATTATTCAATATCAGCCCAATAAGTTATTTGCCATCGTCGTCACGACCTATTGACTTTCAGGCTTTTTATATTTCCAATAAAAAAAATTAGTATTGGTGTTCAAAATTAGTATTGGACGGTTTTATTGGTTGCCATCGGACGGAGCTTCGAATGAAGAAAATTGCGTGCATAATTAATATACGTCATCATGTAATTTTTTTTTGTTGCAGGTCCGAATCAATATACACAATAAGACGTAGCGCCGTGCCACCCTGGTGGCGCAGAGCGTGGGCACGATGCTTCGGTTCTTTGCCCGAAGAACCACGACTGAGAACCATTGTTCCGAATCACCTCGTGCCACCAAAAACACCACCGAGTCGGCATCCTAACGGTGCCAGGATAGATAACAGGTTCGTTTTTTTTATTTTTATTTTTTATTTTTTATTGTTCGATATATAATTAATAATTATATAATTAATAATTGGATCAAGTAAGGTAAACGTCCTAATAGTTGCACACTGAAAACCAAATTTTGGTTGATTCAACAAAACATTTGTTTCAATACGTTCAACGATATTATTTTGCAAATTGAACTAAATTCTTCGTTGATTTAACTGAAGTTTCATTATTTCAAATAAATAAGTGTTCTTTCGACGAAATATTTTCAACTAAATATTTTTCAACTAAATCTGTTCTCGGTGTGGATAGCTAAGGATTTTCTCACATCTTTATAGTTGAACAATATTTATTTGAAAATATTTCGTCGAAAGAACACTTGTTTATTTAAAATAATTAAACTTCAGTTCAATCAACCAAGCATTTAGTTCAATTTGCAAAATAATATCGTTGAACGTATTGAAACAAATATTTTGTTGAATCAACCAAATTTTGTTTCAGTGTATAGTTTTAGCGATTATTTAGGATTTTGTTGAAAATTGGTACAGTCGTTCTATTACCAAATTTGAAGAGGTTTCATCATGTAGAAATTTAGATATTTATTGTTAAAAATCCCTTTTCAGAGCATTTTCAGTGCTCTCTCATGAGAGCACGTGTTAAATATTGCCATTTTCAATACTAAATGTCTTGAAATTTATATGGTGAACCTTCTTAAAATTTAGCATAGCTCTTTATCCTACTTCAAAGAAGCTTCCTTTAGTTTAAAAAGAAAATCCTAAGATTATGAATTTTTTAATTTTCAACATACGTAGCGAGCACAGGTCAGCTTGGATGACCTTGAATTTAGAGTATGTTGTTCTTTAAACAATTTGCAACAATTTTTCTTAATTGATTTAAGCTCAAAAATCACATGGTATGGAGATATAAATTGAAATAAAAACTTTTGAATTGACTGTTCCTATAGAAACACCTTAAAAAATATTCAACTAAAAAAATCTGCTCTAAATTGACATCTAAACTATTGTCTGATATTTTGGCAATCAAAAATGCATTGCATATGTGCCCATGTTAAACAATGTATATTTAATAAATAAATACCTGAATGTTTCAATATGCAGGATGTCCCAATAGTGGGACTAAAAATCGACCCTGTCTCTAGGGTTGACCGAGTTTGTTCTAATAAATAAACGTTATGAAAAATATATACACCTCTTTGTATCTGAAAAATAATCTATACAATTTTATTCAGAAAAAAATAATTCAAATATTCAAAATATGTAGTATAGCAAAAATTGTTCAACTATTGGGACATAACCAACTACATATTAAGGATGTTTACCTTCATTTTTCTACGTATAAATCTATATTTACTATATTGTTATTCATTTTTCATTCTTCCTTAAAATTTCTGTAGCTATAGTCAAATAGAAAATTTTTATTTCCTACACCTTTTGGTTTTTGAGCTTAAGTTTACTAAGAAAAGTTGTTGCAAATTGATTTCAGAACAACATACTTAAAATGTAAGGTCTTTCGAGGTGACCTCATATTGTTTATAGCATTTTTGATATCTCTAATGATTTACATGTTTTTATGTTATACAATTGTTACTGCGATAAAAAAAGAAGTAAGAGCTTGTTTAACATTATTATTTCATGAAATTTGATGTCATCGAGTTTGTAAACTCAATAATTTTGATTATTATGATGAATGATGAATTATTTATTATGATGAATGAATTATCCGATATTTACCCATATGTAAAATACACATGGTTAGAAAAAAATTCATTCGAAAATTCATAATTTCATAATTATTTTTGGCTTCAATTTGAGAAGAGTAATTTAGAGATATCGTACATTTTCAAGTTCTCTGGGGCCTTTTGGACCTCGTGAGTTGCATGTGTGAGTGATCAGAGTTAAAAAATGTTATTATGGTCAACATTCTTGCTAGTATATAAAATTATTCTTAAATTATTAAAATTGATCATTTCTAAAGACATTTCCAAGAAGTTGGATGCATAAAATAAATTATGCATCTATTTATTTCACGCATCATTAAAAAATGCATAAAATACAAAATAAGAAGATGCATAAAAAAACAGACTCGCACTTGTTCTGTTGTAAATGACTCGATTCGATTTTCCTCGAAAATTCCAGTAGACGATCCAACTTCAATTTCGTAATTGAAAAATTTATACGATAAACTCATCCAATATTAAAGATTTCGTCATTGAGTGCACACTTCGACGTAATATCGATCTGTTTTCTTGAAACAAGAATCGACGTGAAAAAAGTGTCGACATTCAAGAAAGATTACTTCTTCAAAATTCATAGAATTTTTCATAATTTTTTTCCACGTCCCAATCAATGGCTAGGGCAACAAAAGTTAAATTTCATGTAGCAGAATCGATTTTTGGTTTAAAAACTTCGAAGATTTGATAGAAATTTTTCATGGCATGGTAACAACTTACCAGATTTTATGAATTTTTACTTTACGAAGCGAATAAATTTTATTTGCTTCATTTTTTCGATTTTTGAAAAAAGTAAGTACATTTTATTTAAAACGTTTTTTTTGCTCATAGAATTTTTATTATATGATTGATTCTTAGTACAATTAGCTCAAATTGAACACAATAAAATTCTTGCATTCTTAAATCAATTTATATTCGATTTTCTCAATAAATTTAATTCACAGAGTCGTAGGTAAAATATCGTTGAAAAGATTCATTTGGTATTATCCTGCAAGATTTTATGAATTTTATCTTACGAGATGAATACATTTGTTTACCTATTTTTTCCATTTTCGAAAAAAGTAAGTAAGTAAAAAAAAATTAAAAAGTAAGTGAATTTTATTTTTAAAGATTTTTTTTGCTGAGAAAATGTTTATTATACGATTGATTCTTGGCACAATTAGAACAAATAGAATATAATTTAATTCTTGAATTCTCAGGTCAATTTCAATAATTCAACATTCTCAATAAATTTACTAAGCAGAGTCGTAGGTAAAATATCGTTGAAACGATTCATTGGGTATCATCTTGCAAGATTTTCTGAATTTTACCTTACAAAAATGATACATTTTTAAACTTATTTTTTCCATTTTCGAAAAAGTAAGTGAATGTTATTTTTAAAGATTTTTTTTCCTCAGAAAATATTTATTATTCGATTGATTATTTAGTAGCACAATTAACACAAATAGAATACAATTGAATTCTTGAAATATCAGGTCAATTTGAATTCAACATTCTCAATAAATTTATTGAGCAGAGTCTTAGATAAAATATCGTTAAAAAGATTCATTTTACATTCTATAGCAGAAATGCGAATGATGAAAAAATGCGTAAAATATGCATCATGTGAATGGCTAACGAGTAAAAACGAATCGACGAAAGAAGAATGACCACAAAGAGAATTAATTTTTTCTGTGACATAATTTATTTACTTTGCATTGAAAATAAAGAAATCGTATATTTAGTTATCAATTATGTGTGTGTGTGTTTTTTTTCTTATTCAGGGTACGCACAACAAAGTATACAATGCTTAGTTTCTTGCCACGCAATCTACTCGAGCAGTTCCATCGTGTGGCGAATCTTTACTTCATATTTATCTTATTACTCAACTGGGTGCCTAGTATTAACGCTTTCGGCAAAGAAGTCGCCATGATTCCTGTTGTGTTCGTGCTGGGTGTGACGGCAATCAAAGATTTCTTCGAGGATCGAAGGAGACTCGCCAGTGACCGTCGGGTCAACAATTCCACGTGCCGGGTTTACGTCAGGTGAGTTCATATTTCCCTCCTACGAGTCACTCGCTCGAATCGATTGAAAAAAAAACCAATAAATATATTTTACAAGAGTAAACACTAGGGTGATTAAAAAAATTTTTTCTTTTTTCGCGGAAACAGGTTTCAAAGTTTTAATTATACATGAAAAGAAGCTTGTACAAATTTGAGCTATTTATAAAAATATTAACAGGGGGCGCATCGTACTTTTTGATTTTCCATAAGATTAACATGGGAACAGTTACGTTTTTTCCGTCACATTTTTTTAGCTACCTAACGATACATCAGATAAAATAGTTCTAGCTTAGTTTTGTAGGAAATTGAACGCTCTACAAAAACGTTCACTTGTGAATTTTTCGTTAATCTCACCATTTCAAAGATATCTGAGTTCAAAGTAGAGAAAAAGCAGACAGATTTTTTTTTTAATTTGCACAGATCTTCTTTACACTGAGAAAAAATGTAGATTGAATCTACTAAAATTTTGTTGATTCAATAAATATTGGTTGAATCAACTGAAATTTTATTGATTCAAAAAAATTTGAGTAGATTCAATCAAGATTTTTTCTCAGTGTAGAGTCATATGAAAACATGTGTCAAATTTTACAAAGCTTCACCATCTAGAAATCGAGATATTATACATTGAAAGTCGTTGCTTTTTCGAATCTTCCATAAGATTAATATCTAAATAACTACATGGTTGAGCCTTTTAAATTTTGCAAACACTTTAACGTAATGTTAACGAAGATATGTGCAATTTTTTAATAAATTCTGTGTCTCAAGAAATTTCAAGTGATAATTTTACATTAAGTTAACACATAAGGACAAACTTTTGAATATACTGTCTCGGTTGTACGATACGGAGAAAAAAGTTTGGTTGATTTTACCAAATCTGTAGGGTTGAATTTGGTTCGATTGATTCAACTCTGAATTTGTTGAATTTAAAACATAATCATTTGAATATGCCCCTTATTTAATTGAATTATGCGAATCACTCGTTTGGTTCATTTTTGGTTGAAATAACTAAATCTAGGGTTAACATAAATTAAACATGGTAAAGTAAAAATGTAATATTAACTTTAACTACATAATATATCATTGCTCCTATATGACCGCCGATTTAGTTGAGTCAAACGAAATTTGGTTGATTCAAACAATCTTTTCTCTCCGTGTACCTTAAGCAGAATAAAATGGGCAATATATTTTTTGTAGGAAATTGACTGATCTTGAAAAATGGTCGCTTGTGTTTAGTCGATTAGATGAAGCGTTAAGAAGATATTCGTATCTGAAGTTGAATGTTAAAATTTGAGGAAATTGTATGAAAACCGATTAACATGTGACGACTTAAGAATAAGAATAAGAATTTTAAATATAACTCGACAATAAAAAAAAAAATCAAAAATGTAATCACTCGTCGCACTTTTTTAAAATCGTTTTACTTGATCCTCAAAAGACTCATCGCTCCAAACTTTAGGCATTTAGAATGAAAGGTTGATTACTTAACACGCATTTTTCCTAAATTATAGAAAATCCCATATTTTTCACGACAACTGATTAGTTTTTTTATAATTTTCTGTACACGTATTTTTCAAACATTGGAGAAAAAAAAATTGAAATTTCATCGCCTACAATACAAGACGTACGTCTGTTGAAAGTTCGAATCTTTTTTTTTTCAAACAGTACATAAAATATATGCGTCATAGATGAGTCAAAGGCAGTATATTCCTTTCAAATTTTAATGAAATTTATTTATTTTTAATATATATATATATATATTTTTTTTTGAAAACCTCAGAGCGATCGCGCTATCCGGTAATCACGAGCATAAAAAAAAAGAGGGAACGTTGCTCGATATTTCAAGGTCTCGTGGCGTGGAACGTGCGTGCGTCCGATAAATACTGAATGCGAAAATTCCTATCAGATCCGCTTGGGGGTGTCAATGGACGAGATCACAAGTGAGACGGACGTGCGGACACGCTAAGCCTCTCTTGGCATAATCGATTATAGTACTGGCAATGAAAAAAAAAGAGAAAAAAAACACATACATATATTCATGCATAATATAATATGCGCCGGGGTGGGGGTGAAAAATGGAGGTCAGTGTCATTTCTACGTGTTTGAAAGGTGCGTGTCGACCGATCGCACGTGATAAAAAGCCATCGCTCGTTCGGAACGTCTTCTTTCCTCCTTTTTCATTTTTTTGCTCCCTCTTTTATTAGACACGCCACCGAAATTGTTAGGGGTGTTGAGTCCATGGAGCAAGGAATCAAATGTTTGACAAGGTTTTTTCTCCCATACGAAGTCGTTTGGGAGTAAAATTTTTTAAGAAAAGTTGCTACAAATTAATTGGAAAAATATCTATTTGAAATTGAAGATCATAAAATGACAGGTCTACTGTCTATGTGATTGTACAAAAAAAAATTATGAAATTCTTTTGAAAAATTAGATGATGCTTCTTTTATGTCATACGAAGGTTAGTGAAAAATTTCACTTATATTAGAAAGGTCGTTACTGAGATATTTATTGTACAAAATTGCAACTTCAAACACGTGCTCTTATGGGAAGGTATACAGAAAATGGCCATTTTTAACAATTAGTTTCTTAATGAGGAGTTTCTTAATCGTCGTGGAATTTTTACGTAACCTTTTAAAGATGTTCCTTAATATCATGTAAAATTTTTAAAGATTTTTCATCATCATCATCTTGACTTCTGGGTAGTGGAACTTGTTGAAATTTTGCACAGCTCTTTATTGTACTTAAAAAAAAGCTTCCTTTAATTTTCTGAAAAAATCCTAAGATTATGATTTTTAAATTTTTATACATATGTAGCAAGTATATACAGGTTACCTTGGTTGATCTTGAATTTTGACTTTTGAATCTCGAATCTTGATAAAACTAACTTAAGGTAGTTAAGCCATCAAATGAGTAGTCAAGTTGGCAACTAATTTATATTGATTAAATTTAAGTCTAAATTATTAATAAAATTATCAAAAACTCATATTGAAAATATTTTTATTATGTGAATGGATACTAAAATGCTTTAAAAATTCAATCAGCTGTTACCTACAGTGATTTACCTGCAACGTAATATCTGCCATCCGCTTCGACATGTCAAAGACAAAAGTTTTTTTATGTTTTCTTCTTTAAAAGCGCCGTAAGGTAATGTTTTCTTGAAACAAACAGAATCTGTGATAAATTTTTTTTATAATATAAACTTTTCGAAACTTCAATCACCGATTAGTTTTTTTGTACAGTTTACATTATTATGAGTTCTTTCATAAGATACCGTGTTAAAAATCAAAATTTTTGAATGAAATAATTCAAAATTTTTCTACGCAAGAGGCCCCGAAAATGTGTTTATTATTATCAGGGGACGTTGAACTATCATCAATCCCAAAAATTGGTAAATATTCACCACACTTGTTCAAATAGCCGAACTACTTTAAACGACAAATTATTTTTTGCTTTCGTATTTTCATTGAGGAATTTTTGAATGAAATAATTCAAAATTTTGCCCCGCAAGAGGCCCCGAAAATGTGTTTACTATTATCAGGGGACGTTGAACTATCATCAACCCCAAAAATTGGTAAATATTCACCATACTTGTTCAAATAGCCGAACTACTTTAAGTTAGTTCTCTTGGTACAGTCAATTGAAAAATATTCATCTCGGTTTTTCTGACGGTTCAAAGTAATTTATGAGAATAAATTAAGTAAGAAAAGTTGTTGAAAATTGACTAAAGAACAACATAACCCAAATTTAAGGTCATCAAAGGTCGGGTGTATGCTTGCTACATGATTTAAAAAATCTTGAAACAATTTTATGTCAGATTTTATTGAAAAACTAAACAAAGTTTCTTTGATGTTATATAAAAATCAGTGCAAAATTTCAAGAGGTTTCACCATCTAGAAGGCAAAATATTGAAGGTTGAACATCGCAACATTTGACACTTGTGGAAGAGCACAAAAAATCATGATTTTAAATAATAAATATCTTGACCTCTACATGGTAAAACCTTTTAAAATTAGGACCACATATTCAGATCACATCCAAGAAGATTTGTGCAAATTTTCATGAAAATTTGTTCAAATTCATTTTTCACGAGAACTATCTTAATGTGATGAGCGTACAAAACGTCTGTCAACAGACACGATCGGAAATTCGTCGGAGATTCGAGAAAAAAAAGGATTTCCTTCGTGTTATAAGGAAATTCACGAATATATGGGAGAAAAATGAAAAGCATACTGGCAGAGTCACGGTGCATGCTGTGCAGAATATATGCAGCGTGGAAATCGTGCGTCTATCGATTCAATAATGTCGGCTCGAAAGTATGCAGGTCAGAGAACACATGCTCGATTCCACCCTCGTCCGGTGAAAGCTTCGTCTGACTCATGCGGAAATCATACCCTCCGATGTGTGTACTTTGCCTCTCTTCGCTCTTTTATCTTTTTCACTCAGATGCTATAGAACTTTCAGGTAGTTATAACGTTTTATCGTTTTTTTAGGATTATTTTTTTGTCAATTATTTATATCGTTGAACATCAGTATTTTTTGTACTATCTCAAATAAAAACCCATGTTAAATTTTGCGATTTTCAATCATAAATATCTTGATTTCTAAACGCTGAAGCTTATAAAAATTTTGGAAATATCTTTATAGAACATCGAAGAAGTTTCCCTTGGTTTTTCAAAAAAATTGTAAGAAATTTTTTTTAATTAGATTTTTATGCATATATATTCATTAAATTTGTTGAAAAATTTAATTATGTTATTGAATACACTTGGTAAAATATAATTTGAATATTATATAATAAAAAATTGAATTATTTTATCGAATACAGTTGGCTAAATATAAACAGGGATGGGCAGAGCTCGATACTTTTCTGAGAAATGAAAATTTTTCAATGGGTGATGCTAATTTCATCAATGAGATAATAAAGATTGTCTATTGAAAAATGTTCATTTCTCAGAAAAGTATCGAGCTCTGCCTATCCCTGAATATAAATAAAATAAAATATAATACATTTAATTAATATGTGAAACAATTAGTTGTAGAAGTTAAGGAACAGCAAAATATAATTTAAACAATATAACATACATTTAAGGATGTATGAAACAGACAATCTCAGCAAAAAGTAAATTCTTGACGTTAAATTTGTAAAATCTAGACTTTAGCTTTGAGCATATTTTACAATAATTTAAATATTTTTTATTGTTTAATAATCGGAATTAAAAATGAAATACTGTCTATACAAAATGACACTACTACGAACATATAAAAAAAATTCACAAGAATCTTATATTTCAAAATTTGTATTTAGTATGCAAATTTACGAATTCTCCATAAGAAGCAATGTTAAATCTCAATAACTTTGGGGTTTAATAACTCTCAAACCATTCAGTAAAACAATTTTAAATTTGGCACAATGTTTTTTTATATGCTTAAGGTATAGGAGTCGCGTAAAATCGTTTGAGAAAGAATTTCTTAATAATTGGCACAAATCGTTCTTGAGATAATGTCAAAATGTATGCCAAATTTTATAAAGCTTCACCATCTAGATATTAATTGTTGAAAGTCGTCTCATTTTTAAATTTCTCATAAGAGCCTATGTTGAAACTAGCAACATTTTACAAATAAATATCTCGATAACCACATGGTGAAGCCTCTTTAAATTTTTCACACATAAGGTAGGAGGTCGCGTGACAATCTATTCAAAAGTTGGGCTCTACGTGTTAACTTAATGTAAAATCATCATTTGAATTTTTTTGAGACAGAATTTTTTCAAAATTTATACTGATCTTCTTTGACATCATATTAACATGTTTCCAAAATTTAAAGAAGCTTCACCATATGGTTATCGAGATATTTGTTTCAAAAAATTGCCACTTTTAACATGGGCTCTTATGAGAGATAAAAAATGCGACGACTTTCAACAATTAATACCTCGATTACTAGATAGTGAAGCTTCATAAAATTTGGCATACATTTCGACATGACCTCAAAGAAGATTTGTGCAAATTAAAAAAAAATTCTGTCTCAAACGATTTTACTCGACTCCTACCTTAATATGACGTCAAAGAAGATCAGTAGAAATTTTGAAAAAATTCTGTCGCAAAAAAATTCAAGTGATGATTTTACAGTTAGTTAAGACGTACAGCCAAACTGTTGAATATACTGTCACGTGACTCCTACCTTAAGAACAAAATATCAAAAATGTATCAAATTTTCATATTAATAAAAAATCGCTCATACATTCTTAATTAATATGTAAAACAAATGATTGTAGAAGTTAAGGTAGTTCTATCATAAAATCGTTTTCTTAGGATTTTGTCTAAAATTTGCAGAAACCTTATTTGATACAATGTGCAATTGTATAGTAAATTTTAAGAGGTTTCACTACGTAGAACTCGAGATATTTATTGTCAAAAATCACTATTTTTTGCACTCTTTCATAAGAGCACGTGTTAAATATTGCGATCTTCAACTCTTGATGTCTTGAATTCTGGGTATTGGAACCTGTTGAAATTTTGTACAGCTCCTTATTGTACTTCAAAGAAGCTTCCTCAAGTTTTTAAAAAAAATTCTAAGATTATGATTTTTTTTCATTTTCATACATACACTGAGAAAACATTTTGGTTGAATCAACAAAACTTCAGATGATTAATCCAAAATTTTGTTGAATCAACAAAATTTCACTTGATTAAACCAAAATTTTGTCGAATCAACAAAATTTCAGAAAATTTTTTTTCAGTCTACGTAACAAGTACAGGTCACCTTGAATGACCTTGAATTTTAAGTATGTTGTTCTTGAAACAATTTGCAACAAATTTTCTTAATAAACTTGAGCTCAAAAACTATACATGGTATCGAGATAAATTGTGATAAAAACTTTTGATTTGATTATACTGATAGATCTCCCTTAAGGCACAGCAGAGTATCATCTATTGATTTTTTTTTAATTTTATTTTTTCGCCACATTCAGTAAAATCATCCAAGTTAATTTAAAAAAAAACATATTCTCAGTATTGGAATTAGGCGAATAGTAGGTTATATATTGCGATAAATAATTTTTAAAAAACGTGGCAAGGATAACGAGTAAACAATTTGATGGTCAATGTCAAGGACTAACGGCTTATCTCTCCTATATTGTAAACAATGATCGAGCGCGACATTGCGTGACCGATGAGTGGAATCTCTGTGAACTGGCAGGAAACGTTTGAATAATTCTGCCTGTCTTTCTGCACCGCGTATGAACACACGATGCGAATTCAATGTCGTCTTTTCAAGTTGATATTAAAATTTCAACGCTCCCCTGTCCGTGGGCTCGCGTTAAAAAAAATCGTATCAATAATTTGTGCTCCGCGCCTACTTCAATTGTGAAATCGTTTATAACTTTATCCGACTTTTGTCACTCTAGCGTGCCATCAGAAATACTGAAACTAGCATTTTCGAACACATCCTCTTTTCCTATAGTCAACATTGTGGAAAAGAAAAAAAAATCATCCCTTTCTCTCTCTCACTACCTTTTTTATTCATGAAGCTTTGACATTATGTCAATGTACAGCTCGTGTGTCGTTTCACATTAAAATCGTTCTCGGTTCGTTCGTTCGTTCCGATAGAACGCCGTCAGCTTGTCTATTTTATTATTTCATACGGAAGTGTTATTACTTTTTATTTTTCGCGCGTTCATTCTTTTCTTCGAGCACAGTTCCTCTCTGTTTTTTGGAATCAAATCATTTTTTGTAATTCTATCGGAATTTAATTAGGAAAAATTTCGTTAATAAGCATCTACAGTTGCTAAAGAAATTTATTCTGCTTGA
Organism: Cremastinae sp. A BG-2022a; assembly: GCA_030522545.1. Taxonomy (NCBI): domain Eukaryota; kingdom Metazoa; phylum Arthropoda; class Insecta; order Hymenoptera; family Ichneumonidae; species Cremastinae sp. A BG-2022a. The sequence continues at coordinate 13,823 of JAPYYW010005528.1, forward strand.
ATTGATTTTATTGAAGAAATAAACTTGAAAATAAAAATAAATCCATCTGTTGATGTATAAATCACGTTTATAGTGATTACTACATTTAACATTGTTTTAACCTTTTAAAATATATAAAATGCATAGAAATTATGTGAAAAATTGTTGGATGTTAAAAAATAGAAGTAAACAAAATTTTAGTTAAATATTTATCTATAAATTCAGATATTTTTTTTAATACTCTGTTTGGTCATATAACATTTTTTTGACAATGGTGGAAAATCTTGAGAGCTTTCCGTAAGTGAATAAGCGTGTTGTAAGTACACAAAGTAGTGTTTACACTATTATAAAGCTTGATTATTACGAATTTCATAAGCTTTAGTTTCAAGTTCGTTTGCAGTGGTATTTCCTTAAAGCAAAAACATTTTTATGTAAATTTTCTTAAAATTCTGCACACTGGTTTATTTGAGTAATTTAAAAATATGTATTAATTTGACAATTCTTTATGCAGTGGAAGTAAAAAACTGATGCAAATTCAGAAAATTTGCAATGTGTCAACTATTTGAAAATGAAAAATGTAATAAGATCAAACGAAAAGAAAGCTTCGTTCCAATAATTTTTTCATTTGAGATTCAATCCTGTCTATATGCTTTTTAAAAGAATAATTCTTAATTTCATTTATACTTACATCAATTGGATATTATATTGCACGAGTACAGAAGAGGTTAACCATGGTGGACTACTGATTGACTCGATAAATATTACTTGTCAGTTCGGTGACCCCATCATATTTTTTCGTTATCATTATAATTATTCCTCCCTGAGAACGTTACATCAAACATTTATATAATTCTCAGTGTCAATCGTGTGATTGAACATTCATGCTTCATATATGAAGCAAAATAACCGAGTAAATGTGTAATTTTCAGATTTATTTTTCTCCTCACAAAGTTTGCCAACTTAATACGTAATATCTGCGTATTTATTGAACACCTCATTATATTTACTATCTAATTGTCACGATTTCAGACACATTTCCAAATTTAAATATTCCTTCACCCTTTCACAAGTATGTACTATAAAATGCACTGATAATAATATTTTGATAAAGAGATGAAATTTCAATTGTATTTGATCGAAAATAAGGATGAGTTGGCATCTTATATTTACAGGTAGTATTCTCAGGTCAAAATTTCAAATTTCTCGACTTCTGTGCATATGGAAAAGATTCAAAAAATGAAGGTGATATGGTCATGGCAGTAAAACGACAAATTTTCGACTCAGTTTTTCTCATTGACGAAGTGGTTTGTGAGTAAAAGTTCATTAAGAAAAGTTGTTGCAAATTGGCTAAAGAACAACATACTCGAAATACAAGGTCATCCAAGGTGACGTGTGTTTGTTATGTAATT
>JAPYYW010005534.1:0-16717 GCA_030522545.1 Cremastinae sp. A BG-2022a
TATTCGTCTCATTTTGTTCTTTGAGGTCTCGTCGGCATCTGTTCTTATTGGCATTGACGGATGCGAAACTACTCGAGCTCGGAACTCAAGTCAGAGTGGCGGAAGCGCTCGAGCGAAAAAGCGGGGAAGCGTTCTTATTAAATCGTTCTTATTGGCGTGTCGGACTGTACCTCCCATCTTCAGTAAAAAAATTATTACGCATTATACATCTTCAATAAGAGAGAATTTCCAAAAAAAGCTCAATATATCGAGCAAAAATACAAACCGTCCAAAAAATCGTGATAAAGACATTTCTCCTATAAAAAAAAAAGAAGAATTTCTCTGTTAGCGAGAATTACATACTCGAAACGATACTGAACGTGGGAGTGGGATAAGTCCGCAGAGGAAATAGAGAAAGACGAAGAGAGAGAGAGAGAGAGGAGGGTAAGACGCATCACTTCCACTTCTGGTATCCGGGCATTTGTCCGGCACGACACATCCAGGAACTGCCTCTGGAGAAATGCTCGCGAGTGTCTGCGGGGGTGGCGGCGCGCACGCTCGCTCGCTCCGAGGATTTAGTGCCCGTCGCGAGAATGGAATAACACACGACTGTACCTCTTCACCCCCCCCCCCCGCCGCCGCTTTCTCTCCCTCCATTTCCTCGGAGCGAGCTTCCACGAGGGATTTCCTGATAAGACTGAGCCGCGCCGCTTCTAACGTCGCGATTACGATTATTCCTCTCCTCTCTTCCTCTCGCCCTCCCCCCCCCTCCTCTTACCCTCTTTCCACGCCCCATCACTCTCTCTCTCTTTCTCTCTCTCTCCCTCTCTCTTCCTTCTCAGAATCGTGATTTCAAATCGTAAAACAACACGCCGTACGATCCTCGTTGATGCATGCACACATCCTTCGAAAAAGCGAGACTATAATTCTTTCGCGATAGAGGCAATAAAAAAATATAAGAAAGTTCAATAACCGTTAATTGCGTATTTCTTTACACGTTAAGTTAGATTTTTCCTTCGATATATGTGCACGAGAAAATTTTTGATGGTTAATTATTGATGCTTTTTTTTATTTGGTTACGTATACGTAATATATATAGATTATTGGAAGTTCTGAGGATCTGTTTTACAAAATAATAGCCATACTCATAATTTTTTTATCAATAGAAAGTAGTAATTTACGAACCAAGGGAGAGAAACGGGCCCGATTTCAAGTTGCGTGTAAAATTGGCACCCGTGCTGAAGGCGATTTTTTACTTTGGGTTTTTTTCCAATTCCAAGAGTGGCACGCTCTAGTATAGCGTATATTCCATAACATACTCAAATTTCAGTTCATTTGCTTGTAAAATACGAACGTGGGATTTGTCCAAAAATTCAATAAAAATTGGCTGTTTCACAATATCTTATGATGGTTCTATCATAAAATCATTTTCTTAAGATTTTGTTGAAAATTTGCAAAAACCTTCTTTGATACAATATGCAATCGTATATTAAATTTTAAGAGATTTCACTACGTAGAACTTGAGATATTGATTGTCAAACGTCATTTTACCGTGCTGCACGGTAAAAATTCTAACGCTTTACACCAATATTTCCAAGATTTTTCAGAAAACTTCCATGTCGTTTGCACAAGCTTTATAGAGACAGCATGGTAATTTTTTCTTGGACTTTTTCTCTCCGTACATTTAAGCATGTTTGAGTGATATTTTTAAAAATATAAGAATTTCATTATATTTATAGCAAATATTTAGTAAATATTCGGAGCAAGAATTTACATCTTGCTCGGATTGTCTATCCACACATCCTCAAGTATTTACTTAAATACGTATACATTGAAAATACCATTTATTCGGATGTATTTTTATTTGATCTGGATAGATCAATAAAGTGTATCAAAAAAATAAAAACGGATTTCCTATATATAATATAGTAATTCCCTTATTGTATTTATGTATTTCTTGAAATTAATTATTACGTATATACACTTCATAATGATGCATATTTATTTATCAAACTTTTTTTGTGTTTTAGCAGAGAAGGTCTTGAAGTTTTCGTTCGATGTTTGGCTGATGGCTCCGAAAGGGAATAAAGGGGAAGAGATGCGAGGAATGTGCACAGTTGCGAAAATAAGGCGACCGGAACAGGTGCAAGATGTCCGTGGCACGCGTCTCTCCCTGTTCTATATCATTTTCTCGGCACCCTGCCTTCTTTCTCGCTCTTCTCTGTTCACGCATTACCGACATCAGTTTCCACAAAATGACCGAGCCCCTCGAGACTCTTGACCCAATTATCGCGACGATGGTAAACGTGAAATACTGAAAAATAACGAAGGTCAATAAATCAGAAGAGGAGGCATACATTCTCGAGAACCAAGAACGCCTTCATCACAGTTTATAATCACGCGATTACGATAATAATTATAGCAATCGCTTTAGCTAATATGTAATTGAGAATTTAAAAAAAAATCAATCAAAAGATTATTGGCGTTTTAATAGAACATATTGGAAATAAGAAAAAGTTAATAAATATAGACTTATCGTGTTTATTATCAAATTTATTAAAAATCAAATTCAGTTGGATTGGATCTTCTTATATAAAGTAGATGAGTGATGTGTGATCTTGGTCATTTTGTCACCGCTTTTTCGCGATTCTTATTGGCTCGCGGTGACGAGATTTCGATCGTTCAATGAGACTAAATTTTTTATCCACTCTGAAATTAATGGCTCAAATTATATCTGTCAGTTTGAAATGTCAAACATCGAAATGTCACCTCATAGAAACGCCAGAACTCGAAAAAAATGCAACAATAATTAAAAGTAGCCGGAAAAATATACAATAAAGTGCAGTTATCGATAAAAGAAGCAGTTGATCTTTGAAAACTATTTTCTAAAAGTAAGTGGTTTTCCAACTTGTATTCTATAAATTAGTTAATCATTTAAAATATAACAAAAATCATGACATTTATTTAACAAAATAGGAAACAGGTTTTATATAATAAAAATATTGATATTTTTATTACTTAAAAGTAATGTGTTTTCTTAACACGATTAAAAAGATGAATTTTTTAAGTACAATATTAAACTAAAAATATGTAATAATATAAAATATAAAAATGATAGCTGATGTAATCGTACTACAGACTAACTTTTTAATTTAATTACAGAATTAGATTTTAATTGAATTCACATTTGAACACAAAATTTTATAATTTTTGTTTTTTTTTAATTCCAAGAAACGTTAAAATCGATACCCAATCGTTCGCGAGCAGGAAAAAATTTGACGTCATGCCTCACTGACACTATTATAAATCGACTTAAGAAAAATGGAGTAAAAATTGCCTAATCGTCGGAAAAGGAAAATGAATTTCGATAAACAGAATACGTGATAATTATCAAGGAAAAAATAACACCTTAAGGAAAAACTTCAGTTTATTTTAGTGTGACGCATTTCGAAAGCATTACAAAAGAAAATTAGATAGTCTCTGTCAGTATTTGAACAGATGCAGTTCCGACAGTAGTTACTTGTACTTTAAAAGCAAGTTAAATAAGGTTTCCAATTTACTTCATTCATTGATATGAATTAATTTGTTACAAATAATTTTGAATAGTTTATTAATTAAATAAATTAGATTAAACATTTTTCGTAATCATTTATTGAAAAAAGAAAAAAAATACCTAACAGTTAGAGCCTAGTTATAAATTAATTTTAATTGTATTAGAGATTAATTTTAGTTAGAAAAAAAATTAATTTTAATTTAAATTAAGATTTTAACTAATATTAATTAAGATTTCAAATTAAAATTAAATTGAACATAGATTATCCCCTTGGTGTTGAAATAACACTCGTATAAATAATTTTTAAAAAATTCTCTAATGACAACGATATCAAAATGATGCCAAAAAATGGAGAAAAAAAATGTGAAGAGGAAATGGCTTTGTACAAAATATGAACACATCTGCTTCGAAAAATCAGAGAAGAGCAAAAGTTCGGCCTTTCTTAAACTTTCTTTGTCTCTGGCCATTTTCGTCTCTCTTGCTCTCTCTCTCTCTCTTTCTCTCTTGCCGGATTCTTTCTCGAACGTCGAAATTATATCCTCGCCCGTCGTAATTTTCGATGCCGTTCACCCAATTTTTTTTCCCCGATCCCGCGTCCATTTAAAACGAGAGTCCTCGAGAGAGCAGCGGGAGCCGAAAAGGAGGCCCGGTGTGTCTTCTTGACGTTACCAAGTCTCGCGTGTGTGCATCTGAGCCACGCGTCCGGTCGTCGTCTCGCTCTGCGCATATTACACGTGGCAGGTGCGTTTTCTTCTTTTCTCATCTTTCTCTTCTTTCCCCTTTCTCTCTCTCTCTCTCTCTCTCCCTCTTTCGCTCCTCGTCTTTCCTTCAGAAATGACATGATCTGACAACTTTTAATACCACTCATCTGTTCTTCTTACTCACCAAGTTCTTCTTTATTTTCTTTCGTTTATGAATAATCAACCGATAGTCCTCTCCGCTTATCAATCATTTCTTTTTCTCAATGTCTTCAAGTTTTATTTCACGATTTATGGTGATGTGGCCATGACAGTTAAACCACAAATTTTTGCCTTAGTTTTTCTCACATACAAAGTGATTTGCAAGTAAAAGTTCGTTAAAAAAAGTTGTCGCAAATTGACTAAAGAACAACATGCTCGAAATACAAGGTCATCCAAGGTGACGCATGTTTGCTATGTAATTGAGAAAATTAAAAGAAAAAATTAGTTCAGACTTAAGAAAAAAACTAAACAAAGTTTCTTCGATTTTGCATGAAAATGTGTACAAAATTTTAGAAAGCTTCACCATGTAGAAGTTGAGATATTTATTTTTGAAGAACGCAATATTTAACACGCGCTCTTATGAAAGGATGCAAGAAAATGTGATGTTTACCTATAAATATCTCGACTTCTGCATGGTGAAACCTCCTAAAATATACACGTGTGCATACAACGTTAAAAAAAGTTTATGGAAAATTTTCACAAAATGTGAACTAAACGATAACATGGTACAATTACCTTAAGGATGTATGAGCGATATTTTTAAAAATATGAGAATTTGATAAATTTTTGATATTTTATTCTTAAGTATATATATGAAATAATGTTGTGTGCCAAATTTGACATCGTTTTACTGAATGGTTTAAGAGTTATAAAACTCCAAAATTGCTAAGATTTAACATTGCTTCTTATGGAGAATTCGTCAAATTGTATACTAAATACAAATTTAAAAATATGTGATTCCTGGGAATTTTGTAAAATATATTCGTAGAAGTGTTCATTTTGTATAAACATCAGTAATATCAAAGTGTTTTACTAATTTTTTTAAATATTTAATTGTTCAAATAATAAAAAATAGTCAAACTAATACTCAAAAATTGGCAACTTTTTAGCAAAAGCCAAAGTTTGAGTTCTAGGGAATTAAACGTCAAGAATTTACTTTTTGCTGGAACTGTCTGTCCCATACATCCTTAATGATTTTTTCTTTCATTTCTCGTGCAGGGAAATGTATATAAACAAGTTTATACATGGTGTTCCTTTATTTTTCCTGAATAAAGTGAATAAAATTTAAAAAAAATGGAAAATATTTTAATTGAATACTTTTTACTTGAACAAAGTGTAATTGTTTTCAATAATTATTTACAAATTTATTTTATATACCAAAATTGACACTCTGACCAAAACAGTATGCAAAAAACTTTACGAAAATGTTTGTTATTTCATTAAAAAATTATCCTTTCTATGCTTGTAAATAATAATTTTTTTCTATATCTTTATTTCGTTCCATGATATAATGTTTTTTTTTAATTTTCTTATAGAGAAACGTACACAATAAATGTTCTATATTTTTCTCCACATTTTTTTATGAATAATAAATATAATACAAAAATTATGAAAATTATTATGCAAACGTTTCAACTATAAGTAACGTAATTTCTCGATAAAATAAATAAAAATCACAGTTACACAATGAATTATTCAACTGAAATTTTCACGAAATTGTTTAATAAAAAATATACCGTTCAATAGAATATACGATGATTGAATCATCATTTTTATTGATACAAGAAAAAAAAATGGAATCAATAACGTTTTTATTTTTACGCCATTCTCAGCTGCAAATAAATAACAAATGACACGACTTCACTCTTTTCCAATGCACACACCCGGACTTCGTGGAAGCCCGTGCGTTACGAGCGAAAAAAAAATACGAAAAAGATCGTGTGGGTTGGTCCGTTCGATCGCTGTCCACTCTTTGAATTATTTCCACATGTACAGAGTTTTAATACGCACGAAAACGTGCCGGGAAGCTTCATGTACACTTTGATTTGTTCTTGTGTGCGTTTAAGACTCGTGTGTCTCGAGTTTAACGATTATTGAGCAATAAATATCCACGGTCCACCTGTGCTTCATCTTCTTTTTCCTTTTCCGTTTCTCGAGAAAGAGAGAGAAATAGAAAATCGTATTTTCTCTCTCGCTCCCTCAGACACGAGGGCATTTTTTTGAGCACATTTTTCGATGCAATGTCCATAAATGCTCGATGCAAGTGAAGATACAGAAAAAGACACGCTCGGGAAAAAAAATACGAGCTGGGTTAAAACTTACAGAACGCCCTATTGTCTTAACAACGAGGCCGTAAACGCTGCCGAATAAAATTTAGTGCCCTCGGGGGCTCGTGCTCTCCGCACTTGCGTTCCAACAATAATCTTCAATCTTTTTTCCTTCTCTTCGGTCTCGTACACACGCTCCTCGCAGATTAATCTTACGTGTTCCGTCGAACCGTCCTCTTTTTCTATTTTACGCTGTGATTTTTCCTGCAATGATTTAGCCTTGTCAACTATTGACAATCTTCATATTTTTAACACACTTTTTCCAAACTTTCTGAAGATATGTAGTATATATAATATAAAAATAATATACAAATAAGACAAGAAAATAATACACAAAAAATAATACACAATTATTTGCTTATATAGAATCATCTTTAGATCCAAATTTGATTAAGATACTTTTCTTTCCTAGAACATACATCAACAACGACATTGACATCATTTGAAATATTTTTCATTATTTTAGTTTGAAATATTATTAGGTAAATTATTCAGTTGGAAAAGACAAAAAGAATGACAAATTTTTATAAGTCTGCAAAATATTTAATACAATTGTAAAATGTTAAAATATAGCGTCTTAATTTTTTTAAATATTAAATGTTATAGTAAATACATCAAAATTTGGAGTCAATCGCAGATGGGTAATTCCTGAGATATCTTGACTGTCGTTTCAAAATTTTTATTTTGAAAAAAATACGTTCTATTATAAAATCGTATTCTTAGGATTTTGTTGAAAATTTGTAAAAACATTCTTTAATATAAATTTGCAAGTGTACATTAAATTTTAAAAAGTTTTACTACGTAGAACTCGAGATATTTATTGTCAAAAATCACTATCTTCTGTACTTTCTCATAAGAGCACGTGTTCAATATTGCAATCTTCAACTCTTGATATCTTGACTTCTGGGGAGTGGAACTTGTTAAAATTTTGGGCAGTATACGTTAAATCTACTCTTCACTTCTCTACTCTTGACATTATTTTTTCGTATTTCATCTTGAATATGGCTGCTATTAAAAAAATTGACTATTTTGGAATAAAATTCTTCTGCAGTTTTAAAAAGCCAAATTTAGCTTAAAATATGCATGGTCTTGAGTAGAGAAGTGAAGAGTAGAGTTAACGTACTGCCAAAATTTTGCACAGCTCTTTGAAGTACAATTAAGGTAGTTCTATAGGTACAGTCAAATCAAAAGTATTTATTTCAATTTATCTCTGTACCATGTGGTTTTAGAGCTTAAGTTTATCAAGAAAAGTTGTTGCAAATTGTTTCAAGAACAAAATATTTAAAATTCAAGGTCATCCAAGGTGACTTGTACTTGCTACGTACGTATGAAAATTAAAAATTCATAATCTTACGATTTTTTTAAAAACTAGTAGAAGTTTCTTTAAATTACTATAAAGAGCTGTGCAAAATTTTAAGAAGGTTCACCATCTAGATTTCAAGATATTTAGGTTTGAATATGGCAATATTTAACATGAGCTCTTATGGTAGAGAACTGAAAATAGGGATTTTTAACAATAAATATCTCAATTTCTACGTGGTGAAATCTCTTAAAATTTGGTACGCATATGCGTAACGTATCAAAGAATGACTGTACCAAGATAAAACTACCTTAAGAAGTTAATTTTAGTTTTTTAAAACAATCCTAAAATTTTTATTTTAATAATTTTCATACATACATAGCACTTATCTTAATAAACTTAAACCATTCAGTAAAACGAATTCAAATTTGGCCCAACATGTTTTCATATACTAAAGAAAAAAATATAAAAAATTAATCAAATTCTAATATTTTGAAAAGTATCGCTCATACATTCTTAAATGGAGAAAAAATTGAATTTCTTGAAGTTATCTATCAACTATAACCCCTTGGAGTGTTAAAAAAAACAATTATGTCATTATTATATACACGTATGCTCGATTACGAAGGGATTTAGGACCGATACGATCGTCCCCTAGCTGCGTCCTAATGCGATTATTAAATACATTATACATAGATTTGAAATCAATATAACGTTGATTTAGGGCGATCCTGTGACACGGGCGACTGAATTTTCCCCGTTCTTCGTTGTTCCCTCTCTTGACTCGGAATCAGCGCGTTGGACCGCGATCAAATATGCAAAAGTTCGCTCCCGGAACGCTCCCTCGCTCTACACGATCCTCCGATTTCGATTTTCGTACAATTTTCCACCCGTTGGCTCGCCAAGCTTTTCGGGATCAATGGATCACTCGTCACGATATACACGCGACGATCGTTTCATATTACCCTCTTACTTTTTCCCTTCAATATCTCTCTATACTTTATTCTCTTCTCCCCCCCCTCCCATCTCTTTCACTCTTTTTTTCTCTCTCTCTCACTCTCGCTTCGTTACTCCTGCAACAACTTTCCTCATTCCTCTATTCATCGCAACGACTATATTACACAAATCATTTGTGCTAGCTGCAGTTTATATATTTCTGGCATAGTATTCCATCTAGTGTTATTTCTGCTATGACACTCTCAATAGTTTTTGAGAACAATCTTTATTCTTATTTACTTTTGAATGCCGACTCGACCACCTGACACCTGCTTTTCTGCTTTGCTATCTTATTTTTTCTTGGTTCGATTTTATCATACTTTTCATTTCATTGTACAAATTTTTAGTTAAGTTTAGCTTGTAAGGTTAGTATTAAGTTAGCGTTAAGTTTAAGTATAATACTAGGTATAATATTGCTAATGTATAATTTAGTACTTAAGTTTAATTATGTACGAATTTTTTGTACTTTTTCTTCTAATTTATCTATAGATGTTATTTTCCAAGATATAATAAAATATACTCATTCATTCTTTCTCTGTTCGCTCAGAGCCTTGGAAAAAACTGTTGAATTAAGGTGTAGCCGTATCGTTTTAACCAATTCGTCAGATTTATTTTAAAAAATTGGAGGGTTCAGTACTTATAAATAATAACCTTTCTGCAAAATTTAGAAGTGGGTCATCGATTTAATCACCGAGAAATTAATTATTAAAAGTCGCTCGTTTTCGCCATCAAAGCATTACGATGATACAAAAATTCTTATAAGAATTTGATATTGAAGTGAGTGGAAGTATACTTCCACTCACTTCAATATCGAATCCATTTATGACAAATCGTAAGATTTTTACGAAAAATTGAACTTAAATAGAGTATACTCTTACGAATCTTATCGTTTAAAAGAAAAGTCGAGTTATCGACCTATTTTGCCCACAATTTACATTCATATTTTCTGTGTGTCTTCAAGTTTTCTTTATTTATTTTGTTCATTAATTATACATATCTTCTTTTCTTGGTTTTCATAAAAAAAAATTTGTTCAACTTACTTTTTTTTATTCGAAAGCAAACGTATACTTTTGCGACTGCGTGACGTTTTCAAATTTTGAAGTTCGAATACTACTTAAACAGTTGATAATTAGTTTTTGATATTACAATTATATACAGGTAAACATAAATTTCAATTTTGTTTAAAATACATAACTTTCCTTATTCGTTTCAATTTTTTGATGAATTTCACTTTTTCGTAAATTACGTCAATTAGTTGCCAATGACTAGTCTTCAGTTATACGACTACCTTAAATTGCCAAATATCTCTACGGACCAGTTCTTAGTTTTAATTTTTTTTTTCATAGTTACTCGGATTTTTTAGCGCAGTTTTACGTGCAGGAAGTGGACAATTTCAGCACTCATCTTACTTTTCTACAATAATGCGGCAAAATTATCTGTTCCTATCGTTGCACATGAAATTATTAACTATTTTGAACAATAATATAAGATTGTGATTTTGATTATTTGGTTGGTAGAGGAAAAATTGTTTCATATTTTACATCTATTCAGTCAGTAGAATCGCGATATATATTCATAAATTACTCCAAAACTTTTTACGTTGTACAAACGATAGGTTTTGTAATAAATATTTTTAAGAAATCAAATCATATTCTATGCAGAATTGGTAGGTTTAATTAAGCATTTATTTCTAAAAAAATAATTTTTATTGATTTTCTGACAGTTACAAATATTTACATTTACGCCGATCAGGTGCCGGTTTGCAGTCCTGTGGTTCAGATTCCGACAAGAGCTCACACTTGCAACGTTGGCAGTCTATTGGGAAAAAGAAAATTTTTCTTAATAGTAGCAGCGTAAAATGAACAAAAACGAAATCAATTAAGGCAGTTCTATCAAAAAATCGTTTTCTTAGGATTCTGTTAAAATTTTGCAAAATCCTTATTTGATACAATGTGCAATTGTATATTACATTTTAAGAGGTTTTACTACGTAGAACTCAAGATATTTATTGTCAAAAACCACTATTTTCTGCAGTCTCCCATAAGAGCACGTGTTAAATATCTTTAACTCTTGGTAGTAGAACTTGTCAAAATTTTGCACAGCTCTTTATTATACTTCAAAGAAGCTTCCTTTAGTTTTTAAAAAACCTAAGATTATAATTTTTTAAATTTTCAATATGTAATAAGTACAGGTCACCTTGGATGATCCTGAATTTTGAGTATGTTGTTCTTGAAATTATTTGCAACAACTTTTCTTAATAAGCTTAAGCTCAAAAATTAGATGTTAAGGAGATTAATCGAGATAAAAAATTTTCATTTGACTGTACCGATAGAACTACCTTGAGGATATTAGACAACTTACTTTTGCCGCCTCGATCGAATGTGTAGCAGGTTACGTATCCATCCCATTCTACCTCTTGATCGCCAGGGAGCAGCATATTGTTGTTCTTGAAATCACCAACTTTATCATTCGAGTATTCACTATCAGGCTGGTTCGCTCGATTCAGAGACCCCGCTATTCATTAAAAATAAAATGAATAATGAAAAATTATTAATCATGTATACACAAGCAATTTTTTAAAGATACAACAAATAATTATAAATAATTGTTATAAAATTATCAAAAATATTATTCTTACCAGTTGCCAGTGCGACCAAAGCCGAGAAGAAAATAAGAACGATGCAACGCATTTTAAATTTTTTTTCAAAGTATTTTCAACAAGTAACAAAAAGTTATAGGAAATAAGAGATGCGAGCTCTTTTTTATTGCTTTAGGAAGCTCGATCGCTAAGACTTGTATGATGTATTGCGGAAAATGAACAGTTTATATATCGAACAGAACTCCCGAATTTAGGTAAGGCGGAAGCGAGAAAGTGTAGGAAAATATTTTTTCCTTGAGTTGAGGAAAATATGTTTTCCCTATAGTAATTAAGTCTTTTTTCCTCAAGTTTCCCAATCATAGACATTTGTGTTATTCGAAGTATAATACCATCGAAATTTGAATGACAAAAGAGAAGGAAAAAAGACGTGAAAATTATTTTCCAAATTACGTAGATGAATTATCAAACGCTTATCGAATGTTTGTTGAAATCATTTTTACGATCACGATCATCCAGTGATTCATAGAACACGGAGAAACTAACGAGGAGCCAGCTACTTTTTTATTTTTTCATACAATGTGATGTGTGAGCGTTATATGTTTAATATGTGTACATGTTTAATAAACAAAATGTTTATATTAACTCAAGAACCCATATATAAAAAACTATTAAAGTTGTACTAGTGAAAATTAACTATACTATAAATAAAAATTGTTAGATTGAAAATAGTTGAATTATTACATGTAAAAATAAATTACAACGAAATATATATACGGTAAAAACAATGAAAATTTGACATGTAATAATAAACGAAAAATATGAATATTCTCACATTAAAAATCGTAAAAGTTGTACGTGAAAAAATTAACTAAAAGACGTAGGAATTCACACGTTAGAAATTGCTAAAATTAGGCAAAAATTATCTAACGATAAAAATTTGTAATAAAGTAATTATTATACATATTCAACAAGTATATTTTTATTTATAAAATTAATAAAGTAATTTTCGGGTTAAATAAACGAGCAATTATTAATTATTAAATAATTCGATTCAATGAAAGCTGTGATCTTTTTTTCAGTATAGTGTTGTTCATTCAAGCTTTTTTCTTTGGTATACGAGCGTATCCGGGTGATGCGTATAAGGGCCTGCGAACGAAGAAGACGCACGCGAGAGCTACGATAAAAAGTAGCTATTAAGGAGAAAAGATGGGTGGCGCGAGCCAAAAGGCCACCATATACGATTATCCTTCGAGGCGTTAAGTATGATTTAACTCCCGTTCCTCTCCTCAGCATCCCGACAAACGTTTTCTCTCTTTTCATTTTTTTTTTCATTTAAGCTTCTCTTCGGCGATCCATTTTTTATTCCCATTTCTCTTCGGTTATTTGATTCTTTTTATTCCCGACGTATTAGCAAGCAGACACTCGTCTGAATTTTTTCTACCAATTTTTCTCCACGGACGAAACGTTATTTATTTCGACCTCTCGTCGTATAAGTCGTAGCTTTTCAGCAACTGTGGTATCCGAGAAACGAAGACGAGATTGAAAAAATTGCGCAGAGAAAAAAAATCAGTCCCTTTTACCGCGAAATTAATTGAGATTTCAAGTCGCTTCTCTTTCGTACGACCGAGTCCTCGAAGCATTTGCAAATAAGATATTTATGATGCTTTGGACAGCTCAGACCGCAAACTTTCTTTCCTGCGGTTTTATGACTCAAAAAGAACGGAACAAGATTCTGGGGTTCTGATATATGCTGGCAAAAGACAGCTTTTATTATAATTTTTTTCCCTTTTTTACTAAAAATAAAGATTTTTTATTGATACTTAATTTACAGTCTAAATAAATATTTATTTTTATATTATGATGAAAATAAATATATCGGGTTGTAAGAATATAAGACTTACTTCCTGGTTTTAAAAGGCAGTGATTTTTAAAGATAGGAATCGCGTGAAAATTGTCTGAGACAGAATTTCTTGAAAATTTATAGGAGAATGCAAAAAATGTGATTTTTACCAATTTCGACTTCCCTTCTCTTAAAAATTAACACCCATGTGCATACGACGTCAAAGAAAGTTTACGAACAATTTTAACAAAATGTGGACTAAACGATATAACGTTCATTTTATATTTTACATTAATTATATACTTAGTTTAAAATGAAGCCAGGTAAATGTATACTTTGCTGAATATATTTGATACTAGCTGACTCGGTGAACTTCGTATCACCTACAATATATGTTTTTACAACTTTTGATCATTGATTATCGATCTTTAAACTACAATTCATTTTAGTCAACAATAAATACTGGCTGCATCGTGTACGGTTAAAATTTCGTTAATTTTTCCACTTAAGTTGTCTTTTTTTCTTCTTATAAACCGCTCCTGAACTATAGCGAGCAAAACAAATAAAAAATTATTAAAATCTGTCAAGCCTTTTTTGAGTTTTAGCGAGACCAACACACAGCCATTTATTTTTATTATATAGATGTTTTTCAGTAAATTAGAGCGATATCTGAGGTTTTTCGAGGTCGTACAAGGCACCCTCTCTCGTCGCTCTTCAAACTTCCACGTTAAAGCGGAATTTAATGTGTATCGAGGTTTTACACCTGCCACGAAACTATTCACCCCAACATCCTGGAGTGTGCGACGAAGGGAGCGAGGTGAACGCATTTATTGCCTAATCAGTCTCTGGGGAGACGACAGACCCTTGTATATCTCGAGGAATCAGCCAGTCCGGAATTTCATCGTCCCTTATTGCACTTTTTCCCTCCTTCTCACTTTTTCCGACTCACTATTTTTCTTAATGCCGCCGAAGACGTCCCGAACCCGTTATGGACATTTAATTCGTTTCGTTTATGCACGCAAAACGCGACGTGTTGACCACACAGCCGGAACCATCGGTCAACTCTCGCCGCTTTTAAAACACACGTCGATAGTGAAAGGTGTGCGCCGATGAAACGTACCTGACCACTTTTCGCACACCTCGCACATCCTCCGGAATCCTTCTTTATTTTTTTCACCAGATAATTCCTATCGATATTCCAGGTGCAAATTGCTGCGGAAAAAAAACCTTATCTGCTGACGGGAGTCCTCGCTGTGAATACGAAATATGAGTACCAACTTGTTCATCCCCCTTAAATCGTACTCGCTACTTAATTCAATGTTATTAAATTCAACATTGCGTTTAAAGAGGATATTAAACAATAATATTCACATTTATATGCTTCAAGCTCGCTGCAAATAATTATCATATTTTTCAATCATTTAAATTTCATTCAATCGAAGATGAAATTGTACATAAATTATAACGCTGTGAGACGAATATTTGTTTAAACGTTTTACATTGAATTTTTGTAGAATTTTTTTAAAATGTTTTTTATTAAACTACATAACATTTACATTATATTACATTTACATTAAATAATTACATTACATTTACTTTACATTTTTTGAAATTAAAAAAATATATATATATTTTTCATGCAGTATATTTTTTTTTGTAAAAAATGTATAATTTCGTCGTTTTAGGTCAATTAATGATCTGATGATTGAAAGAAAGACCAGTCGATTTAAATTCAAATTGGAGATGAATAATTGACAAGGCTGTTACCAAGGCAATCACCGAGTCACCAAAGACACGAGTGTCTCGTGTCCACTTCACATCGCTTCCGTCGAAAAAAAGACCGAAAAGTATATAGAGAAGATTTTTAGAAAAAAACACCTGCGTGCTCCGAACGAGACCAAACAGAATTATATAAATTACGAAGCCGACTGAAAGCTTTCCTACATCCCTAATCTGGAAGAAGTCTGAAAAAAGAGAAAAATGTCATCATCAAAAAGAGAGAAAAACAAGGGCACCAAAAAGTAAAGAAAAATAAATATCAAGAATGTCAATACTCAGAAAAAAATTTAGAATTAGTAATCGATTTTTTTTTGGTATTTTCAGATTTTGGGCTCTGTCACAAGCTATTAGAAATATATTTACTCTTTATTTTGAATGACTACAGACAATTTTAGGTAAATTTACGATTTTTTTGTACTATATATGATAATAGTTTGGAATAATTTGAGAATATTTCATACAAACCAGCAATTCTGATAATTGTAGTACAGCAAATTAGTATGCATTATTATACGAAAAATTCTCAAATTTTTCCAAAATGTTGCCACAGTTCACAGTAATTTTTTGTATAAAACTTATCTCTCTGAGCAATATCGAAAAATAATTAATTGCCTTTAAATGATATGATTAAAGACAAACTAAAATTAACTTAAGAGTTTTTCTTATTCGATATTCACTCCTATATACACATTTTTTTCGGTATTCCTTTTTTTTAGTCTTCAAATATATTTTTCTGAGCTTTTTTAGTGTAAATCTTAACAAATATTCTCCAAAAACTACATTAAATAGTGCGAAAGAAACTAAGTTTTTGCACGTGTTGTACCATATCGGACTAAATTTTTTCTTCTTTGTATCACTTTTACTATCCAGAATCATAAACATCAGAAATTCTTTGAACACAACCACTGCGCAGATTTAATAAGAACTTTTTGGCAGCGTGAACTGTCAAATTAACGAATTTAACGAGCTTCCACTATAGATAAATAAATTTGTGTTTTTTCAATTACAATTCAGTCACTATTAAAATAAAATGAAAATATTTTTAAACCGATACGAATCTTTGTAAAAATAAAATAAATCAATAAAATATAAGATTGAATATAGGTAATAAAAATCAAATTGAATAAGCGATCTTTTATTTCTAAATATTTCAAATTTTGAGCAATAAATCTTTTTTTAAATTGTTTACAGTATGTTAATGTGTATAAATATTTTGATTTTACTTTTTTAAATTTGATTTGATTTATTTTTTATGCCTTGGGTGTCCATGAGGCAAAATACAAACAACACGAATATAATATAACAATTTAATAATAGGAAATTTGCAGCTACATAAAAGTAGCTAATATTAATTTAAAAACAAAATATGAAAATAGTTAAAATTAAAAATAGAATAATTTTTAGTGTACTTACAGCCGTATTCATAGTCGTTTCTTAAGTCTTAAGTTTGCCTTAAGCAATGCGTAATGATTGAAAAATGGGCTTTGCGCATTGCTTAAGGCAAACTTAAGGAGGTATTATCGTTTCTCACGTGAAAATTATTTTCCAACTTTTTTCGCTAAAATTTGGCACACATTGAGATTAATGTGATATCTAACTTATGT
>JAPYYW010005535.1:0-13876 GCA_030522545.1 Cremastinae sp. A BG-2022a
TACAACTAAATATATAAGTAATCAAAGTTGCCGGGTTAGGCTAACCCATGTGTGTACCGAACGTAACTTGAAATAAGTGTGTACCCTGAGGGTTAATTTAAAAAAAAATGTTCCCAATTTTCATACATACATGTTAAGTACGGATCACCTTGGATGACCTTGAATTTTAAGTATGTTGTTCTTGAATCAATTAGTAAAAACTTTTACTAATAAACTTAAGCTGTAAAACCACACGCTATGGGGAAAAACAAAGATAAAATTTTATATTTGACTGTCACGGACGCATACTATCTTAATTTAGGCTTCTGAACTGCTATTTTTTAATGGTGTCAATTGAACAAATTCGTTGTAAAGTTGTGACAATTGAAATTCTGCCCAATGGTTTCTCCTTAAGAGTATACATAACTCCATAAGTTTGTATAATTTACAAAAAAAAAATCTTGACTCAAAAAATGTTCATTAAAAAAACGACACGATAAATTTCTAGAAAAAATTTTTCAGATATTACCTTAATTACGTACTCATCTATAAAAAAAGTACAATTTTTATCGATTATAGTTGTATTTGCCTTAATAAAACCGTACACTAACTTAATAGTCATAAAATATCTACCATATAATTTTTATCAGTATAATGGGGAAGAAGCGCCGTTCATTCCTTATAAAAAGAGCCAATAAATGTATATAGTCCAGGGCGAAAGGATTGTCGCCTGGATGTGGAGTAAATTCTGAATTCACGGTTTCAATCCGATCACGATTTGCCCTGGAGGCATTTATGGAGGGGAGGGGGTAAGCACGTATAGGGGGCGATGCGACGTTCCTCGCAAATCCGCGTCTGTGCGCGAGCTTTCTCTTTCGCCGTTGTTCTCGATGTCGCCTCGAGTCCTTCACGCAATTAATTCGCCCTACAAATCCAACTAGAAATCTCCGGGGCTGTTGGTGCCATAGGCCGTATAGAAAAGCGGGGGAATGAGAGGAGAAAGCGGGAGGGTGGCTTGACGAATGATAGAAGGGGGTTAGTTGGCCGATACGGATTTGGAAACGTTCGCGCTTATATTCCCTTGCCTCTCCGACGGTTCATCGCTCACCGGCATCAGCGACGGTACCGGCTCATCCTCGGATTACGCACGTACGCACCGCAGGCGAAACTCGTATACATAATGGAGAGCCCAGAAAAGCGACCAACGCCGTATTCAATACGAAAGACCATGTGTGAAAAGACTGAACGTCCAGCAGGATATTTTCTCCTCGGATCATCGGTGTAACCACGGCCGTGTATATACAAAAAGAGACACGGGAAACAGGGATTTTATTTTCCGGAGAGCTCAAATGGAATATAAAACTACGTTCTATTTTTTTTTACTATTTTTATAAATCAAAACGAATCTTCAATGGGGAAAAATCTCTGATACTTTTTCACGATACTATCAACGAGGATTTACCGTGATTCCTGAATACGACCCGAATGTAGAAACAACTACACACAATTTCAACATCGAAGTTAGAAATTTTTCAATTTTTTTCAAAAAATCATACTATATATGACACCATTCGGAATAAAAACTTTTAAAATAGTTATTAAATATTTTATACAATGTTTATATCTTTAAGATAATCCTTGTGCGAAGAGGAGGATTTTGCAGAGGCAGAATTATAGAGCTCTGGAATAAACTTTCTTAAATAATTATTAATACAATTGTTAAATTACATAAAAATAATTATAAATTGATATAATTATGGATATTACGGCGCACAATGCATACAACCAGAATATAGAAACAACAATACAAAACTTCAATATTGAAGTTTGGAATTATGTAATTTAAAAAATATTTATATGAAACAATTCAGCATAAAAAACTAATAGAGTTAGTAATTTTGTTACACATCATTTATACATATCTTAAGGTATTCCTTGCGCGAAGGGTTGTTAAATTATATCAAAATAATTACAAATTGATTATTATAGATACTACATTAAATTGCCTAAAATTAAACATGACCTTATGTTTATTTTTATATGATTATAAAAAATTACATTTTTGAGTTTATACACGGTTTCGAGTAGGTTTCAAGTAGAATTGAATCTTTCAAATATTCGATAACCCTACACTTTCTACAGTTAACAGTTCCTCACTTTAAAATCTATTCATACCTTACTTTATATCCATTATTTAAGAATAATAAAGATGTATTTTTTTCTATTATTTTCAATTTAAGTACAGAAGGGACGTTTCTTCCATTGACATCTATGCTAACAACTGTAATTAAAAAAATAAAAATTCTCTGTTAAAACTTCGATAATCCATCTTTTTTAACCAAACGTTAAAAAAAATTTTATCATTAAAAAAAATTAGGCCATTCTAAAGATATTTATTTCATGCAAGGAATACCTTAAAATAAATAAAAAAACAATTAAAAATATAGGTATAGTCTCACACGAAGAAACAAAAATTAATTTCAATCGAATAGAAAATGTGACATTATTTTCTCAATTGTGAGGTGTATGACATTTAGATACATTTTTAGAATATTAAACATCCCATTGACAACAAAATGGTGATTTTCCTATAGTAATGATTTCTATAACAGTGAACAATTTCAACATGAGAAACGCAAGCGGTAGAGATGAAAATAAAAGAAAGGCATAAAGAAAAAAAAAGATAGCAGAAGGGATGAGAAGTGGAAATTGCAGTGTTGAGACTGAAGAACAACGTTAAATGAGAAGGCAACGTTGACTGCCGGCGAATGAAATATTCAGAAAGCTCGAGGTTGAACAAAGAGAGGACTACGGCGAGTCGAACTGTATCGAGCATGCAAATGCGGGAGGGTTACCGATGCATTCTGGTCCTCACACGGAAAATACGCGGAACTGAAACGTCAAAAAATAGAAATGAAAAAAAAAAGAAAATATTCCTATAAGATGATTGACAGGAGAAAAAGAACGTAGAATTTCTCAGAACAAGTCAAATCGACGTATCCGCGAGGAAATAATCTCTCCGGGAACGAAACAGCAATTTCTTCGCAACCCTTTTTTTCCGAAGCACGTAAAACCGCATCAAAAAAAAAGAAAACATTTCGCGCGATCGCGCGCGCACCTTGGCAAACAGTTCACGAGGGGTGCACGAACGTGCAACGCAAATATTCATCCGGTAAATTCATAGGTGCACCGCACAAATGTATAATTCTATACATATTTGCATACGCGAGTGACTGTGCAAACATACATATATTTCACCACACACGGAGGCGATCTTTTGGATTTTTTGTATACGGAGATTGGAAACGAGAAGAAAGAAAAGTTTTCGACGTCGCGATCGTCGGAGAGCGCAGAAGTATATGTTTCGCAGGTCCAGAGGGATTTAAACCCAGGAGCAGGCTCTTGGACCGAGGTGCAGGTTGCTCAGGAGGGGAGAAGACATTCGCTGGGAGCGAGCTGGTTCCGGCGCCACTACTGTAATTCCAGCAGCCCGGATGGGAGCTTGAGCCAGTCGAGAGAGTAAAACACCCTCTAAGCCGGCCTCGAGACTCCTTCACCTTTTCTCCCCCCTCCGGGTAACACACCCTGAGAATTTCTCATAGCCAGGAACGGTTCGACCCGAGCGACCGACACCTTCCCTCCCACACATGGACGCTCGCCGGGCCGACCACGTACGCCGATGTAAACACAATCTCGCGAAAGACTCTCGCCCTGATCCTCGCGATCTCTCACCCACGACCTGGCTCATTCCTATACATGCACAAAAATATATGGATATTCAGTCAGAGTACACATTACACTCTTTATGGACACGTGAATTTCGGTACACACATGATCATCGTTTTTATATAATTAAATGTGTATATTAGGGTGATTAAAAAAAATGTGTTTTTCTTTTTTTCGCGGAAATAGGTTTGAAAGTTTTATTTATACGTAAAAAGAAGCTTGTACAAATTTGAGCTCTTTATAAAAATATTAACAGGGCGCATCGCACTTTTCCCATTTTCCATAAGATTAACATGGGAAGGGTTACGTTTTCTCTGTCAGATTTTTGTAACTACCTAACGATACATCAAACAAAAAAGTCCTGGGATATTTTTGTAGGACATTGAACGCTCTATAAAAAAGTTCTCTTGTGAATTTTTCGTTAATTTCACCATTTTAAAGAAAGAAAGAAAATGTCCTATTGAAAGAAAATCCGACACGAAGATCATAATCAATTTATCGGAATAGAGCGCATTATGCGAAGTTTTATGAAGTATATTAAAAATATAGGAAATTGAAATTTGTTAAGAATACGATGAAAATTAAAAAGAACGTTCTTGTATATCACTAAAGAAATTTATATAAATTCATGCAAAAAAAGTCGTTTGCATTGTTTTCGAGTAATCAAGCGTTAAAGTTACGTTCTTACGGACGAAATGTATATAGCTATTTTGTCTAAAAGTTGCTATTTCATGGTTTAATTGTTCGTAAATACATAGACGAAAACTCTTTAAAAAATTGTGTTTATGTAGTTTACATGAAAGAATATATCCTCCCCAAATTTGAACAAATATTTATCATTTCGTTACGTATACTGAAACACTTTAAGATAAAAGTCTAAAAATTGGCATAGATCCTTCATTTTGCATCTTCAATAACATATTAAAAAATATTTTTTATCGAAGAGGTCATCGTCAAATCGTCAAATTGACCTGAAATTGCTCAAATGTATTTTTACTCACATGCATGTATTTATATATGTACAGACGTGAAATAAGAATTGCAAAGGAAAATATATCATGGTGTGAGCTAGAAGAGTGGAATATCGCTTTTGGCTCTGTTAGGCACGTCGGATCGTTCTTGGGGAAACGGATTTGTAGCTGTACAGAAAATATTTTACCAGGCTCGTATAGCATCGCGTACACACGTAACCCTCGATCTCTCCCGACGCTTTTTCGCGCTTTTACGTCCGGAGTCGTAAGTTCCTGGCCTCGAATCGATCTTCTCATTGAAATTTATTCACCTTAACGCCTGCACAGCCGACATACAAACGTCTTCTCTCTCTCCTGCTTCCCTCTTTTCCCGGGATTCGAATTACGAGGCTAGACGGCGCGCGAGTTAGTTTAGTGGAGTGTCCTCGGGCAGAATTACGTGCCAGTAAAAAATATAATAATGATGTACGTATTACAATTTTTACACATTTTTTCTTTATTTTCGTTCATTCCAATTCGTCCACTCGATTGATCACTCATCCGTTAAGGTAATTCTTGCAGTACGGTTAAATCAAAAGTTTTTATCTCAATTTATCTCGATACCATGTAGTTTTTGAGCTTAAGACGATGCCGCAGATCCCAGACACTTGTAAAACGCGATTGGTTCAAATTTCTTTAATTCTTTGTCAATGAGAATAATATTTGTTTAGCCCACGCAGGTTAGTGGCAAAAGCGAATCGCGTTTTTTGTCACGTGGTACATCTACGACATCACCTTAAGTTTATTAAGAAAAGTTGTTGTAAATTGTTTCAAGAACAACATACTTAAAATTAAAGATTATCCAAAATGACCTGCTACTCGTTTTATATCTATGAAAATCATGAATAATAAAGTAACGGATTTTTATAAAAAAATTAGGAAAAGTTCTTTAAAGTATCATAAAGAATCGTGCAAAATTGTAACAACCTTCACCGTCTGGAAGGCCAGATATTTAGGGTTAAAAATTGCAATAATTAATATTTGCTCTTAAGGTGACACCTCCGAATTTGATAAATTTTTGGTATTTTGTTCTTAAGCGTATGGGAAAAATGTTGTGCCAAATTTCAAATCGTTTTACTGAATATTTTATAGGTTATTAAACTCTAAAGTTGCTGAGATTTAACATTGATTCTTATGGAAAATTCGTAAATTTGCACTGAATACAAATTTAACAATATATGAGATTTTTGTGAATTTTCTTTATATATGTATGTATAGATTCGTAGTAGTATTAATTTTGTATAGACAGTAATTTAAAAAAGTTTCACTAACATTTTATTTACTTATTGAATAAGTAATAAAAAATGTTTAAATTATCGTTAAAATATGTTCAAGTTGCCAATTTGACAGTCAAACAAAAACTGAAAAAACTGGCATCCATTTAGCAAAAGTCAGAGTCTCGATTTTACGAATTTCAGATCAGAATTTTATTTTTCGCTGGGATTATCTGTCTCATGCATCCTCAACTTGACATCGCGCTTTTTGAAGAGTATTTATATTTTTCCATCGATAGTCACGAAATAGAGATAAATCTACATTTTTTTTAGAAGAGACTATATTTTTTTTCTGGATTTCGATTCACGCTTTTTTTCGAAGTACCGAAGAGCAGGTTTGTTTAACCTCGGGCAAATATGAAAATAGAATCTCGTATATAGACTTTTTCCGTAACGTTGACGAGGGTATCTCGGGATATGAGGTTCGAGGAGGCGAAGCGAGCGAGGAAAGGGAGAAAACAAGAGACAAAGTCCGGGCAAGTTTATCTGTATCGATCGACCGAGCGACCCAGGGAGTCGTGGTATGTACCATATATAGCTTCCTCAGTGCAAACATATTCCGTCGACGGACTTTTGTTCTAAACAATCGTCCAACGATCAAAGCTCCATCGAAACAGAAAGTGTCATTTGGAAACGTTTACCTCATTACACTGAGCTTTACTTTCTTTATACTCACATATACTTTTTGTTTATTTTTTCGTTCTATAGAAAAGTATTGAAAAAAAATGTCACGTATATACAGTGAAAACAGATTTGGTTGGAAAATATTTAGTTTAAAATATGTCGTTGAAACAACACTTATTCATTTGAAATAATTAAACTCCAGTTGAATCAATAAAGATCGAATTTAGGTCGATTTGCAAAAAAAAATATATTGTTGAACGTACGAGAAGAAAAATTTTGTTGTGTCAACTAAATTCGGTTTACAGTGTACTATTTATATTGTTATATGAATGGTTTTGTAAATATTGCGACCATGGTATACTTGCATGATACTATTATTTAAATTCTCTAAAATTACTTAAATAAATTAAATACTATTCTCTGAAGTTGCATGGTTTTGATGTAATCTATTGAAAAAATTAATTTTTTGCTTTTTCACTGAAATCATTATTTATAAAACGGTTTATTACTGGGCTATAAACATATTACCGAAGCTCTGCAATTCTTTTAAATATTAAATACGAATTTTATGCATATATACATTTGGATATAATCTTATAGGTGTAATCAACGTTATTTATTTTTTAATTTCTCTCCGGATTTTAATAATCCGAATTACAAAAATATTTACTCATAAACAATAATGAATCCTTGTAAACAAAAAGTTCAACATGAATAAATTTTAATAATGGAATATTAAGAGAAATTCATCAATGTCCAATGAACCACGACAAATTTAAATGATAATCGGCTTATCCCGAATTTCCATGTTCAGTCATTGAATAAATGTAAATTCGATTGAACAATTATTTCTATCAAAAGTACACATTTAAAAAATAAATATTGAAATAACTCGTTACACTGGCGAGTGAAAAAATTCAATTTCAAGAGAACAGATCAAAACGTTCAATAGAAACCATTTTTCATGGGAGAAGATCCCCGTGATCCTTTTTTGGATCTGTGTATATATGAGCCAGGCTCATAGAGGCTTCTTTTTCCCTGCTTTATTTTGCGCGTACATATGTCTCGGTATCGCGATGCAGCGATAATTCACCGGGAGCTTTAGAAGATGCCACTTGGCCGGCAACGTTTAGATTGCGAGAGAATAGAAAACGAGCGAAAAAAAATCGCCCGGAGCTTTCCGGCGAGACAGCAGCGGCCGAGGGGAAACTCTCCTGACGCAACAAACTTGTATTAAATACGACACACGCATAGAATGTTGCCACTACGTACACACACTGGTGCCGTCGTAAACGTAACACACGGAACATGGTAAACACCCGTACATTATACACCCTCTTGTATGATATATAGCCGGAGATTATAGTAAGCCGGATCGTGTGCTACTCGCCCTCTTGCGAAATTGTTTCGTTCTCTCGCGTGTTGCGTTAATAAAAAGGCACAAACTCATCGCGAAGGGGTACGAGCTACACGTATTGTCTTATACGTAAAAATTATGGAAAAATCATACAAGTTGAATTTTTTTTTGTTTAATTCGTACGAATTCTTGAGAATTTTTCTTCTGTATCATTTCAACAGCAAATTCAACAGACTGAAGAACAAGATTAGTTTAAGAAGTACTAAAAGAGAATCATATTGTGGTAAAAATAATTTTTTTTAATCGTAAAATAAAAATTTGTAAAATAAAATAATTATCATTAGTTATTCATTATCTATATATTGTGTTATCAAACTTTTAGTTGAGTATAATCGTGGTTATATAGGAGTTGAAATATTTAACAAACGGTAACGATATCTATTTTACTCACTATTCTGGGTTTAAAGTCTGTCAACAAATCGACTAATGAAAAAAAAATTAGAGACATAGATATTTATAGATATAAATCTCAATGTATTAAAAATTTAATAAAAGTATAACAACATTAAAATAAATGGAACTAAACTTTGAAAATACACCAGCAAAGCGAAAAGTTCACTGTCAGAAGTGTAAGTCACGTTTCATATAGTCATACAGTTGATGCAGTTTATTATCTATTGAGAAACAGATATAGATTGTACGAAGCTAAATTTAATAAATTTTTTAATGATGTATGATCAATATTTTAAAAAATATGAGGATTTGGTAAACTTTGGGTATTTTGATCTTGAGCATATGAACAAATTTTGTGCCAAATTTAAAATCGTTATACTGAATGGTTCAATAGTTATCGAACTCGAAAATTGCTGAGATTTAACATTACTTCTTATGGAAAATTCGTAAATTTTCATTGAATACAAACTAAAAAATACGAAATTCATGTGAATTTTTTTCATATATTCTTAGTAGTATTCATTTTGTAAGAACAGTAATTTCAAAATGTTTTACATAAAATATTTTATTTTAATTATTTCAACAATAAAAAAATGCTTTAAACTTATATCCAGCGTTTTAATTATTGATAAAATATGCTGAAATTGCTAGCTAATGGCTAAACTAAAACTCAAAAAATTGGCAACTTTTTAGAAAAAGCAAGAGTCTGGATTATACGAATTCAATACAATTTACTTTTTTTTACTGAAATTATCTGTCCCACACATCCTTAAGAAGTTAGTTCTAAATCGTTTTGTGCAAGTACATTTCCTTAATTTCATTTTTGAAAAAATACAGAACTTTCGTATCTGAATTATTCTTAATAAAGTTGTATGAAAATAAGCTGGTATTAAATTTTTCACGGTAAATGCTGAAAAATGATGCCAAATTCAAATTTTATTTACTTTTTATACCTTTTCAGCGTAATTTATATCATGCTCATAAATGCAAAAGATTTCATCCTCCTTATTATATCTTGAAGACTCGTGCCTGGAGATACTCGATCCCACTCTGTCTTGATATGCCTTTTCCCTTTTCCTGTCCTCCTCC
Organism: Cremastinae sp. A BG-2022a; assembly: GCA_030522545.1. Lineage (NCBI taxonomy): Eukaryota > Metazoa > Arthropoda > Insecta > Hymenoptera > Ichneumonidae > Cremastinae sp. A BG-2022a. The sequence goes on from JAPYYW010005535.1 coordinate 9,513, forward strand.
CTCCGTCTTTCTCCACTTCAGCTTTTTTTTTTCGTGAATGCGCAAAGAAGACTTCAAAGAGTTTCGCCAAGCATCCGAGACTCTCGTGCGCCAGATAACTTTGAATATTGTATATAAAGAAGTACACATGTATCTTATCTCCGTCGGGGTTTCTCTCTCGACATAGGTAGGGAGTTCTCTCGCGCACTCTGCACTCTGCATCGGCAGATAATCGTCTCTGCGCCCTTGATAAAGAGAGCCCGAGATACGGCGAAGAAGCTTGAAAATTTATTTTCCTTTCTCACTGCTTCGGCAATTCATTTGGTCGTTTCACGAATTTATTCTCGTTACAGTAAGTGCCCTATTTAGAGAATGAATTTACTCTCTCTCTCTCTCTCTCTCTGTCTCTCTCACTCTCTTTCTATATATATACTTTGCAATATATGCAAGGCCCTTTGAAGTATACGCTGTATATACTTGAAATATTATATTTCAAGAATCTTTACGTTACGTATATCATATCGCAAATATTTCATAGAGCCTTGGCTCGTCCCTTCGGTCCTTCTCTCATGCACGAATGTGAGTTTCGTAATCAATTAGATAGGATCTCGTTTCAACTTCTGTCAAATGTACGAAAAATCACTGGTCTCGTCAAGAAATTCGGGGGATTCTTTTGTATACGCGTGACAAACACACTGTTGAGTCGAAAACCGAGTGTTTTGCCGATGAGGTTTTCAGATTGTATTCGCGTATGAGCCGAAAGATAATACGACCGAATGGAGGAATATTTGGTGAAAATGAAGCGCGTGTAGTCGAGATGAGAGCGACGAGCGTCGCCGAGAGAACGCACGCACCCTGACACTTCTCATTCTTCCGTTTCTTTTTTTTATTTCCGACAGAAGCTCTCTCGAAGCGTACGCGAAAGCCACTCACGAAGCGCTTTTTTTCTATTCACCACCTATCTAATTAGCGGAACACACGCAGGAGGTTTCGAGAGGGGGGAGAACGAGTGAAGAGAGAAAAAGAGAAGCGTTGCGAATTTAATAATGGGAGGAGCAGAAGAGCGAGAAGAAACGAAGCTCGAGGGATTTTTCTCATTCTTTCAGTCCCCGTTTCAGAGCCAGGACTCGGAGCAGACAATGCGCCCGTGCGCTGTGCCGAGTGCGCTTCTTGAAAGAAAAGCTAGGGTGCAATATTCGTATGCGAATATACGTGTGTTCGTCTGCAGCGTCTGTGCTCATCATTCTCGAGAAGAGGGGTGGGAAATCGAGAGCGAACGACTGAAAGAGAGAGAGAGAGAGAGAGAGAGAGAGAGAGAGAGAGAGAGAGAGAAAGACTGAAAGAGGGGGAGAGAGAGAGAGAAAAAGAGAGAGAGAGAGCGAACGACTGAAAGAGAGAGAAATATTGAGAGATTGAGAGAGAGAGAGAGAGAGAGCGCTCACGCTGGAGCAATTACTTTCGCAATACTCGAGCAGTGATGACAAGGCGTACCCATTGTTCGTACGTGCGATTAGGCAACGGCGTAGCGAGAGCGCGCGCCCTGTGTTGCCACTTGTCGCTTGCGATCGTTTCCTCTGCCTTACCGTGCACGATCTCGCAGTACGCCTCCACGCGTGTGTCTGCCAGGGATGTGTGCGTGCGTGTGTGTGTGTGTGTACGTGTGTGCATGTACGTGAGGCAAAATGCGAAGCGAAGCAGAGTTGTGTGTGCCTTACGTAAGCTCAAAGTCAATGCGCGATGAAGCGACGTTAGCGAGCTTGTACTCGGGTTGACTGGCTGGCACACACGACCCTTGTTCCGAGCGGACGACCGAGAGAACAGAGAGAGAGAGAGAGAGAGAGAGAGAGAAAGTACCGAGTGCGCTTCCGTCCAAGACAATGCGAACGATGTGTATACGTAATATCCGCCTCGCGGCTTGTATAAACTCGTGGAGAGACGGGAAAGAGGGGGGAAAGACGAGAAAAGCGTTTCCGGGTCCGCCTTGACTCTGAGATCTCCACTAGCCGCGGTTACAAAGGTAAACTCTCGGCTTGTGCAAAATAACCTTCGTAAACGTCATCCAGCGCGCATTATTAGAGCATACCAGAGCTGCCATCGTCCTACGCGCCTCGGCAAATTCTTCGACGTTCCCTTCTGCTCTCTCGTCCCTTTCTCCAGTTTCTTCTCTTGGTTTTATACACAGTAATAAGATCGTTAAGCTTTTAATTAAATTATTAAACTCTAACGTGAATTTCGAACTAGAAAAAGACAGCTTAAGGTAATTGCAACTTTGTTGTATCGTTTAGTTTACATCTTGTTGGAAATTTTCATAAACTTTCTTTGACGTCGTATGCACATGAGTATTAATTTTCAGCAGGTTATTCCATCATGGGAAAGTCGAGATAATTGTGGGTAAAAATCACATTTTTTTAAAATAAAACTTCTGATGCCGTCGTTGATTAGAAACGACAGGAAAACCTGAACCCGACAGGAAGCAATATGGACGAGTCGAGGATGGGAGGTGTGTGTTCGGGATACACGTCATTGTGTTCGTGTATTTTTGAGAATATTGTGAGAATATTGAACGTTAGTGTGAGAAGACTGCGTGTGTTTCTGATTTTTGAGAATACTCGTTGCGTTGAGAGGAAGACGAGAAAAAAACAATTATATTGTAATATATATTCAGATATAATTATATATCCGATTTGTCTCTAAGGGACAAATAATAATACAATAATATCTGAATATATATTATAATATATATATATTTTTCTTGGGCGTGATTAGTACACGACTGCAGGCCATATGGTAAAGTTTATTGTTGACATATGCGCGTTGTACTTATCGTACGCAACGCCATCGTCTTATAATAATTGCATTGCTTTAAGGTAGTACAACCGCAAAATTGTGTTGAGACAGATTTTCTTAAAAATTTGCACAGGTCTTCTTTAATGTAATATGAAAACATGTATCAATTTTTACAAAGCTTCATCATCTAGAAATCGAGATATTATACATTGAAAGTCGTTGCTTTTTCGAATCTTCCATAAGAGCTTATGTTAAAAGTAGCAATTTTTAAAAATTAATATCTAAATAACTACATGGTTGAGTCTTTTTTAATTTTGTAAATACGTTAACACAATGCTAACGAAGATCTGTGCAATTTTTGAATAAATTCTGTCTGAAGAAATTTCAACTGATGATTTTACATTTAGTTAATACATAAGGACAAACTTTTGAATAGACTATCTAGATTGTACTACCTTAAGGTTATCTTGAGCGTTTTGAGAGATAAGTGGAATTCTCCCATAGGCTTTCCGTTCGATTTAGTGAGAACTGTGGGCGTCGCTGTAGTTAGAGTATACTTTGAATCTCGATAATGTCATTAAACTTAAGCGTGCAACTAATAGAGCTGACATTTCGTTACCATTAACAATAATATAAATCATAAAATACGTTGTAAATTCTCAAATTTGCATGTATACATTGTAAAAAATCTGGTGTTAAAATGGTGTTAATTTAACACCATTCTTGGTCTATGTAGTACCCACCGTTTGATGTACAATGGCATGGTGTTATTAGATGTGGTTAAATATGCTGTGTTAAATAAATCTAAATAATTAACACTATTCTTGCTAACACCATTCGGTGCGAATAAAAAAGATACATAGATTAAGCAGCTCAATAATATAAAGAATATTTTGGAATAATGTAAGTTTCGATTTGTTTGGAAGGTTCATACACATTATATGCAACTTTGCTCGCAAAAAATTTCATGCTAACAAGTTCGTAAATTATTATTTTTTTCTCTCTCCGAATGCAGAGATTTACCTTTATGTAGGGTAATTTACTATCTAGAATTGTTCTTTTAAAAAAAATTTTGTATACTAATTTTTTTTCATAATACATGTAATGTTGATGTTGAGTAGCAAGTGTTCTGACAATGTTTTTAAAATGTTTATATTTAAGTATCAATTCCATGAAATAATTATGCTTTCCCTCAAACTTGATTAACAAAAGATGTACTAGAGGACCGATTTGTTTAACGATATTCAGATAATGAGTTATAAAATGACGTTTTGGTATACGAAGCTCAGGTACCTGATACTAAATTTTTCGTGTTCAATCTCGTTCGTTTATTGCCACTTAATAGAGTGGATTGCTAAAAGCGTAAACAAAATTTTATTGCTGAACAGGTATGGTCGAAGCTCGATACTTTTCTAAGAAATTAAAATTTTTCAAGAAAGTATCGAAGTCTGTCCATTCCTGTTACTGAAAACATCTATTTTTAACCTCGTGAAATCACCTTAAGGGGGTTGTAACGAAATGTCAAAGTCTGGAGAATTGCCTGAAAATATAACGATTCGATTGAAAATAAAATTAGCTTTCCAATAAGCACAAAATTT